>PVKP010034219.1:0-24412 GCA_004027715.1 Plecturocebus donacophilus | reverse complement strand
GGGCGAGCCCCCATTAATGTTGTATTTTTAGTGAGATAAGAAGATCAGCACCAAGACAAAAGTATGACGAATTGCAGGGTCTTTATTGCCGGCGACCACGGAGGACTCATGTCTCTCCAACCCGTGGCCCCGAGTTGAGGGAGAACTGGGCTTTTATGCTAAACAACACTTTTGGGGGGGGGGACTGAGGATCTTTGCAAGCAGGCAGTTTGTACAGAAGCCAAGGTCAGCAGTTAGAGACAGTGAAAACTCCCAATATCAGTAAGCAAGCAGATTGTACAGAAGCCAAGGCCAGCAGCTAGAGACAAGGGGGTTTCTTCTCAGGGTCCGTGTGACCCTGAGTGGCGAGTTCTTGAATTCCATTGAAATGAGGCTGGTGTCTGCACCTGGCGTTGGCCTGATTAATCGTAGTGCCTTATCATGTTGCCTGTGAGCCTGCACGTAGCCTGTGAGCCTGAGAAGCCATTACATTTTAGCCTGGCTGAAGCCATTTTCCCTGCCATATCACACTAGCATGCCACTACCCTGCCCCCATGACTCTGCAAGCTCTCATTAGAGTTTCTGTCTCATATCGTTGTTCATATCTAACTGTCCAATTTCTGCCAGAGGCTGCAAACTCTGTAAGGGTCGAAAAAGGGTGCTTATCACTGACCTTCCTATTTGCTGAGCCCACCTGTCTCATATTTGTAAAGAGTTGTTGAACAAGTATGGAAACACCCATTTCTACTTTATTGAATGTCTGCAATGTGCTTTACCTACATTATTTCTAATCTTTGTAAAAAGTTAAGTATTTTCTATTCTTTAGTTTTCTATACTATGCCTTCAGAAACTAAAACTCTGAGACATTTAGTGACTAACCCAAGATTTTCCAGCAAGTATCCCCTGTCAATTGCCCATAGCAGAGTCTGCCTCTGCCCCTTGCTTTGCTTTGTCCTGGCTCCCCTCAGCTCCAGCTAATTGTCTGAAACTAAATAGGACCAGGGCAAGACCTGGCTTATAGAACACAAGAGGCTCCCCTGATGGCTTCTGGGGACCCCAAACCTCTATTGAAATACACATCCTGGTAGGAGATGAGAGACCCCTGATGCTATAAGCCACCCTTTATTTTATATTTTTGATACAGAGTCTGTCTCTGTCACAGAGGATGGAGTGCAGTGGCATGATCTCAGCTCACTATAACATCCACCTCCTGGGCACAAGCCATTCTCGAACTTCAGCCTCCCAAGTAAGGCCCACAGGCAAATGCCACCACTTCCAGCTAATTGTTATTAGTATTATATTTTGTACAGACAGGGTTTTGGCATGTTTCCCAGGCTGGTCTCAAACTCCTGCACTCAAAGGATTCATGCTCCTCAGCCTCCCAAATTACTGGGATTACAGATATGAGAAACTGGATCTGGGTCATTTTTTATTGTTATTTCTCATGGGATGTGGAGATGGCAAGAGTCCCAAACTTTCTTTTAACTTTATAATAAGAGCATCTTCACATAGATTTTTTTGCTTTAACTCACAAACCAGGGGTACTGTTCTGTTTTATATGGTTAGTTGAGGTCTAGAGAGGTGAATAGTTTGGGCCAAGTCAACCAGGTGTTAAACAGTGACTCTACTAACCTGATGTCAGGTGCAGAGTGGGAATCTTGCCTGCCCTTTCTTTTACATGCCCCAGACCTGCTCACAGCCCTAATGTGGTGATAGATTAGTTTTACTGAAAGTAATGAGCACCTGGCTCTTCGCAGCCATCACCTGTTTGATCCTGATCAAATGCAAAGAAAGCTATCCTCTTACATATGGTGGGGAGTTGGAGGGCTCTCATGCCCTTGCCATCCTGGGTGACAAGAACGGATGGGACATTTACCTCTATAAATAAAAAAACTGACAGACAGCTGAGGTAACTTCACAGTCTCAACACCAGTTAGTGATTGAGCCAGAAATGGAAACTCTTCCACTCTCATAATCTCTAGTGTTTGAAGACAGAATGAGCTTGTTGCACAAGGATCCAAGCAGCGGGCAACTGTGCAGGATGGAAGCAGCACACACCACCAGTGGGGCAATGGGCCAGTCCTCATACACAATCATCAGTCAGGATGCTCCCCTGACACTGTCAAAACCAATCCGAAGGAACTGCTATTCTTGGCATCCACTGGCTCTGCCACATCAAGGTTGCCCTTCAAGTTCATTCTTGGGATGGCCCTGGACCGCGAAGAGACACTGGACTGCCATTGAGAATCCTCACTTGGATAAATGAATGCAAACTTAACCAACAGAAAAAACAGATTTAAACACTGTTGGATGTCTAGTTGTTGTAATCAGAGCTAAGCCCAGTCCTGGGGACCACGGAGACTGGCTGTGGCCCCGCATATTCCAACCACGTACTGGTTTCTGTCTGCACTGGGGTCTGTTCGGCTTGAGCGACACTGCCTGGAACCTCCAGCCAACAGAGAGAAGTTTGCAAGCCCACTGTGAACAGCGCCCGCAGTACTTTGTTACTCAGGAAACAGCCAATCAGCCATCCGGACAGCGACTAATGCGAAGCGCAGACCAGCCGGCGCGGTTAATTTGAATACGTGGCACTGGGTGGACCATGGCGCCGGTAGGGGAGGGTGCAGGGCATGCTCTGCTGTGGTGGGTGCTCCTGTCTGTGGCAGGGGCCCACGAGTGTTCACCGACGCCAGTGGTGGAAAAGTCATGGAGGGTAAGTCCTGGCCCACGGCGGAACTGGCCTCATGGACTGCTGAACTCAGGTCTCAGAGGCACCGACCCAGCAGCTCCGGGGGAACCTGAGCCAGGCTTCTTTTTTGCTAGACTTGATGATGCTGCGCAGTGACTGAGCTCTGCCGCCGCCTTGGCAGGTTCCAGGTGATCTCTGAACAGGACAAGAAGCTGGGCGCTCCCTTAACACATCCCTGCTGGAAATGGGGACCTCTCTGCTCACCTGTGCTGAACTACTGGACCTGCACATCTGTAGCAGGGCCTGGCCCTCTGTACTTGGGCTCTGTGAAAGCTCCTCCTCCTCACATGTGAGCAAGAATTGGGTTCATCTGCCCAATTCTTCATTAGACCTCAAGACCTGAGCCTCCCTCCATATGAGTGAGGAGTCGCTAGGCCCGTCTCTACACATGTTTACAAAACTGAATGCACAGATACACGTGCCAGTGGCCATAACTTAGTTACTGTGGCACGCAGTCAACATTTGACTGAATGAAGGAGGAAATCAAAAAAGGTCTGTATTTAGAAGACCAGTTCTCTGTTACTTTTAATAAGATGCTTCTCCTCTTGGCTTTGACCCTTTAGGGTACTGAAGTGACATGGCCCGTCTATACCCATGAACTTAAAATTTTTATTGAAGATATTGATGCCTCTGATATAATGGGAAAATGCCACATGTTATATAATTCTGACACTAATGGCTATTATGCACTGAGCACTTATCAGGTTTGAATAAACTGATTTAATCTTCCTTATCTATGGCGCAGATACTGATCGTTTACAGCTCACAGGTTGGGAAACCGAGGTACAGAGAAGTTACGCCTAGCTCAGAGGAGAAAACCTCAGTTTTACGTTGCTTTCTCCTGTCTCCTCCCTATTTTTTTCTTCTGCCCTCACTGCATCCCTGCTTGAATAAATGTAAACTTATTTATTCATCCTCAGCCTGTCTCACTGATGAGTTTCCCCACCACAGAGAATTACTTCAAGGTGCTTGTCTTCAGATTTAAAAGTATATAGCATATTCTTAGTCATTTATATATTCTACCTTGCCACAAGCAAATCTAAAATATTATCAGAGTATTGTACATATTGTATTTTTTCCAAAAGCAGTTAAGTTACAAATACCAATAAAAGAGAAAAAACAAATTCATATTGATTTTTAAATACATTTATTCAAATAGAAAGTTATAACTGTAATTAAAAGATAATTAGCATGAAACTGTAATACATTACTATTTGTAAAACTTGTGGTATGCAGTTAAAACAATACCTAGTGAGTAATGTATAGTTTTAAATACTTACATTAGAAATTTTGTTTAAAAAGGTGGAAGTGGCTAGACGTGGTGGTGCACACCTGTAATCCCAGCACTTTGGGAGGCCAAGGTGGATGGATCACCTGAGGTCAGGAGTTCAAAACCAACTTGGCCAACATGGCGAAACCCCGTCTCTACTAAAAATACAAAAAATTAGCCGGGCATGGTGGCAGATGCCTGTAATCCCAGCCCCACGATAGGCTGAGGTAGGGGAATCGCTTGAATCTGGGAGGCGGAGGTTGCAGTGAGCCGAGATCGCACCATTGCCCTTCAGCCTGGGCAACAAGACTGAACTCCATCAAAAAAAAAAAAAAAAAACGTAAAGTTAGTGAGGCAAATATCAGACTTTAATAAAATAGAACAATAGATAACACATATGTAGGTATAAAATAAGATGAAGTTAAAAGAATAAATTAATAAAATGAGAGGATTAACTTAGCCAAAAGTTGTATTTTTGAAAAGAATAATAAAAATGTCAAACTTCTGGCAATACTGATGAAGGAATCAAGAAAGAAAACAAATGAAAAATAACCTTAGAAAGAAATATAGGAAAAGAAATAGAAATCAATGAAATTCGACACCAATTCATGATTTTTTGAAATATGTGTTGATAAATTAGAATGATGATACTGTCAGGTCTCCATGTGCAAGCCAGAAGCCAGAAAGTCTGAAGTCCTGCCTGCCTCCGCTAATCGTCCCCCACCAGCCCCCCACCCCGTCTGTGTTCCCCATTATCCCTAACCACCCAGCAGAGCTTCCCAGACAAGACTCTCACCCAACCCTGCCATCTTAACGGTTCTTATGCTTATGATAATGTGAAAGCCCCTTACCCCATCCTTCCATCTTAACTGCTCTTCCACCTCGCCCCACTTGCCATTGTAACTGAACTTGTGGTCATGTATGCTCCCTGCCCCTACTGCCCACCACAGTAACTGATCTTACTCTGCAACACCCCCGACCCCAGGAAACTAAATCAATTCCCACCCTTACCCCCTTCACCTGTCCTTTCTCTTATTCGGCCCGCTTGCACCCAAGCGAAAAATAAAACGGTCTTGTCGCCCACACAAAGCCTATTTGGAAGATCTCTTTATTAAATGTGTTTAATGTTCTGTACTATTGGATGTGAATAACAGATACATTTCCTTAAACCAACAAAGTGTGAAATAAAAATATTCTTTACAAAATCAGAAAAGATATGAGTAATAAAATATTACTCTTTTTATTCAGTAATGTACTAGAGGTCCTAGCCAGAAATGTAAGACAAGAAAAATAAGTGATCAGATTAGGAAGAAATAAAATTATTATCAATTACAACTTTATCACTGTTTATTTAAAAAACAAAGAAACAACTTTTGTCTCAGCAAGACTTCATATAAGAAAAAAAACAAGTGATCCTGGGATGCTGTTTGTTTGTTGGTAACAAGTTGAGGGTGACATGGGAGCTGCCAAAGCTCAAGTGCAGACAAGAATCGCCCAAGGATAAAGTGGTACCTTGGGTGACAAAAGGAAGTCAATTTCTGGCCTTGTTACTTTACATTTGAGAGACAAGTTTCTGTGCCTCCTGTTTTCTTTATAGAGTAGGGATGTATCAGTTGTCAAAATTAAACACCATTTGTATAGCCGGTATCAAAGTGTCTGATGCTAAGCACTGAGTAATCGTTAGCTATAGTACAATTAGTTTCAGACTTTTGCATTCAGACTCTGCACTTCTGTGGCCCTTATTTATCCATAGAACAAATACAGCATCTGCTGCATGTTGGGCCTGGTGTCCAGGTACCTGGTGTGTGGTGACTACGTCAGAAGAGGGTTCCGCACTGTTGGCACTTAAGCATCAAAAAACAAGCATATGGCAGTTCTGAATGAATGAGGAAGGAGCCTGCAGCATCCCCTGTTAAAGTAGAACATCCAAGACCTAGACTTCTTTTGTTCTTTTTACCCCCACTGCCTTCCCCAGCTTCCAATGTCTACAGGTGGATTCCCTCGAGTCCTCTAAAATTCTTCCCCAGGGTCTTCAAAAAAGCTTGGGCTTGCCTAGGGTAGGCAGAGGAGGCTGCCCTGGATTAGAAACAGAATGTGACTGGCTGCCTGAGAGTCCTAAAGATCTTATAAAGGAATCTTTTTTTTTTTCTTATACTTTGGGCTCATGTGCTCTTTTCAATCAAGGATAAAAGCAAACTTGAAAAGTTTTCTCTCATTAATCACCTCATCCTAGTGGGGTGGGAGCCAAACAGTAGCTGTTTTGTCCGATTTTTTTTTTCTCTCTCTGTGGTATTTCAGGATGTTTTGTCCCATTCTTACAGGTCAAAGCTGGTGTAGCTTGTTTAAACACCTCCCCCTCAGCCATATGCAGAACAGAGATGATGACCTAGCAGTGGCCATGCCAGGTGTCACCTGCATTCACTGCCCTGTGTCCCCAACACTGTTTCAGAAAGGAGGAAACATCTCATTAGGCAAACAGACTCAGCCACATGGTCTCTCAGGAGGCAGGGAAGAGAAAACTGTAAAGGTTACTCACATTCCTTTGCAAATGTCCGTTTAAATTTTCTGCTTCAAATGTTAGAAAGTTAGGCTGCTCTGTGCCTCCTCCTTATCTAAAATCTTCCCCCGAGAGTGCTTGCATTGCCAGGAAATGTAGAACCAAGGCACTTTCTGCCTTCATTTCTCTGAGTATCAAAGTGAGGTTTCCTGGGGGGTAGGAATGCAAATGTAGGAGACGGAAACTGTCTCTGTTGAAAATTAGGCACAGTGCATGTATCTGAAAGTTTTGCAAAAAATACAATGCTAATTCTATAACAAGGGATTATTTTGATTGGTGCAGTGACCTGTAATCCTAGCACTTTGGGAGGCCAAGGTGGGTGAATTGCCTGAGGTCAGAAGTTTGAGACCAGCCTGGACAAATATTTTGAAACCCTGTCTCTACCAAAAAAACACAAAAATTAGCCAGGTATGGTGGTGGGTGTCTGTAATTCCAGCTATTTTGGAGGCTGAGGCAGGAGAATCGCTTGAATCTGAGAGGCGGGGATTCCAGTTAGCCAAAATCGTACCACTGCACTCCAGCATGGGTGACAGAGAGAGACTCCATCTCAATGAAAAATAAATAAATCTAAGAGATTGTTTTAATTATTATATGAACATAAGAGACTATCAGAACAATAAGATTATCATAGCATAATATATTATTATAAGGCAGTAGAGCAGGCTCTATAGTCTCACTGCCTTTTTTAGAATCAGGCTCAATCACTCACTAGCATTGAGACCTTGGGAAAATTGCTTAACCCTTTCTGTCTCAATTTTCTTATTTAAAAAATAAGTATAATAATAGTATCTGTCTTGTGAGATTGCAATGAGAATTTTAAAAGATGATATGCATAAGATACTTTGAACAATTTCTAACATAGTCAACACTTAGCTAATGTGCTTACTATGATAATCTGATTGTCAAGACAAGAGTAAGATTACATGTATAATAATTACTGCTGTTGTTGTTTATTTCTTGTTTTGCATAGGGAAGAAATTGAGAAGTTTATAAATTAAGGGACAGGAGTTTCAAATCAGCTCAATTCTGTCTTACACTTCACAGAAAATCTAGGCAGCTTGCTTTTATATCACGTAGGAACCCCGCTTTTCTTTGCAGAATGCCCTTGGTAATTTTGGCCCATCAGTGGAAACTAATTTTTACTTAAAAAGCATTTATCGCCAGGCGCAGTGGTTCACGTCTGTAATCCCAGCACTTTGGGAGGCTGAAGTGGGCAAATCACCTGAGGTCAGGAGTTCAAGACCAGCCATGACCAATATGGTGAAACCTCATCTTTAAATTAAAAAAAAAAAAAAAAAAAAAGAGTTCCTGTCATGGAGTGGAGTGAAAAAAAAAAAAAGTGTTTATCTATTCGTAATGCCCAGGAACAGCCTCTATTTTTTTACACCTGTTAATATATCCCTACATTTTGGCTAAACTTTTCAAACATTTGTTACTCCTGCATTCTAAAAATTTTATCCCTACTTTTGATCAGCTGTTTTTAAAAAGATATAAAATGCCAGGAAAAGAGATCTGTGGAGATATGAGGCAAAGTGAGTAAGTATATGTTTGGCATTATTACCCAGTTAACATTAGAAAAATCTGTTGTGTCACCAGCCCTTCTCCTGGCCCTCTTCTCTGTAGCCAACCTAAGCAGAGCAGCTGCTGGAGACCCATTACTGCATGCAGCACCCCACTGATGCCAATGGAACTCTCTCCGGCGCCCATGCCATCTTCCAGGTGAGAAGGATCATGAGTCAGAGCCTGAAGTGAGGGCTCCTAATGCTCAGCTTCTCCACAATCCCTGTTATCTGATCCCAGGCCTTTGAGAAGCAGCAAGACTGGGTTTCAGGACTAACCCAGGCTATTCAGGTGGCCAAGATAAGCCTAATTGACCTGGCTGATTCTGAGTTGGCATTTAGTACCCAGGAGAAGAGGAAGCAGCTACAGGAGATTGCCAACATTAATTGCTCTCTGCTGGTGCTCATCAACATCCTCAATGCCCTGGCAGATGCAAAGGCTAAGCAGCACAGATGAGCATCCATGGCAGGATAGCGACTGACTGTCTGAACCCTGGGGAAAAGGTTTTCAGGCCCCACCTGAGACTAGTCAGCCAATGCCACATTGTGATGATCGCTGCCATCAGCCCTTGCAGCCTGGCCTACAAGAACACATACAACTTCCTAAAATATGCTGACTGGGATTGAGTTCCTGAGTGTACCATACAGAATCAGCTCGTGTGTGGTGGGAGCCCTCATCCTGGAGCAAGAAAGAACAGAACTCAGACAGCTCCCTCAGATTCCTGGACAAAGTGTTTCTCAAGGCAGAAGAAAGAAGCTCCTCTGTCTCCATGGAGATTCTTTATAATAGAAGCTATAGAATCCCAGTGATTGGATAGGAAGTTGCCAGCTTGGAAAGGTAAGATGCTGTTCAAAACAAAGTAAGATAATAGGAGGGGTGGTCTTTTATTGAATAGTGATCTAGTTCAGGCTTGTTTTTAGTGACAGAAGCGTATTTCCAGCAAAATATGAATACCAGCATATGGTTTCTGCTGTATCTGTTTCGCCTCTCCCTCTCTTTCTCCCATAGGGAAACCTGGCTGTCCTGGAGCCAATGTAGAGCAGTGTCCTTAGCCTGGCAAAATGTCTTAGTCATGGAGTCAGGGGTCTTAGGCCCAAAGGATGCTTTCTACTTTCTCTCTGGCCTCAGGCACAGCACTGACCTTCTCTGATATGTTTTTCTATTTGTGTGAGTGGATCACCGTGACATGAGTGAGATGCCTAGTGACATGAGTGAGATGTCTGGCCATCAGAGGTGACATAAGACCTGCTTTGAATAAACAAACAAATATCTCTCCTGTGTCCTAACTCTCAGCTAAATAACAATTTAATCAGCCAGAGCTGTCACGTCACCTAATATACCACTTTCTGTCAACAAATCCAGGCTGGGTGAGGCACCTGCCTGGGGAGCAGGCATAGGGAAAAAGAGCAAGAAGCAGAAGCTTGGGGATGTCACTGGGCCTCTGTGCTCACGCCTCACCTCCTAGGTTCTGCTGGGGTTCTGAGGGGCTGGGCTCCTTCTGCTCCAGGTGGCTGTTGTGAGGAAGGAGCTTCAAGTGTATGGGGAGGGAGCCTGGCCCCTACAACAGAGCCCTCTATAATCCCCTTAGTCAGGGCCACCACAGAACTGTGCGTTTCACTGTCCACTCTGCTCTTACCTTGCAACTTGGCCAGGACAGGAAACCAGCTCCCCTTCTCCAGATTCTGGAGGTCAAGGACTCCTTGCTTCTGTTCCAATAACTTGAGTTAATGGTTTCCACCCAGTGCCCAGCAACTAATTTTCACTTAAAATGCTCTGTGTTGACCAGGCGTGGTGACTCACACCTGTAATCCTAGCATTTTGGGAGGCCAAGGTGGGTGGATCACCTGAGGTCTGGAGTTCAAGACTAGCCTGGCCATTATGGTGAAACCCCACCTTTAATATATATATATATATATATATATATAGAAAAATAAAAAAAGAATGCTCTGTGTCAAATGAACAAATGGTGCTTAAGCCCATATGAACAGGACCTACTATTCAAGAGATGGTGAACTTAGGGGTTTTGTGTTATTGTTTCTCAAACTAGAAAATCCCAGACTCCTTTTGCCACCCTGAACTACTGTCCATTTGTCACCCAAGCATCCATCCCTCACAGACTCTACTACCTGGATGCCACAGAGGTTTTACCCCCACTCCACTCTTCCCCCTGCCTCACACCCTGTTTCTTGCATCCATCTTTCCTCCTTAGATTTTCTAGCTCCCTTTCCCACTGTACTATCCCACCCAGCCCTGCACCCTAGAGCTTCAAGCAGGACCTCCAGCCCTTGAAGAGGAGAGCCTGGGGACAGAAGCCAGGTGAGGAGGGTTATGGAACAGTCACACACAAGAGGGATGGAGCTTGCCATCCAGGCCTGTGCATCTTTTAAAACTGTTTTCTCAATAGTCTTATGTTCCTTATAATGTGTGGTTCAGGTAGATATAGAATGAGTTGCCACTATGTCTATTTTAATTTTAATTCTGCCTTTTTTAAAAAGGCCGGTGGCAGTGTTATGAACAGAGTTTTTTTTGTTTTCTAAGCACACCATGACTGAGGGCAACGGAGTGGGTTTAGAGATGTCCAGGCAGGTAGGTCCCTGAGGATAAATCATTTGCATAGATAACTCACAATTGATAATTGTTTATATTTCTTAATTATAGGTGTGCCTTACAGAAAAAAAAATGCTTTATTGAAATCTAAATTTACAACAATAATTGCATTACCCTGACAATTTTCTTTAAATAGCCCACCCAGTCCATGTGAAATACACATTGACTTACAAATACTTTTTCAAGATTCTAATCATCAAATAGAGAGCACAGACAAATGTATTTTTGAGAGTCTTCTCAAAACCAAGATGAACATAGCCTATCTATTTTTATTTTCATTTTATTTTCATTTTGAGAAGGAGTTTCACTCTTGTTGCCGAGGCAGGACTGCAATGGCACAAACTCAGCTCACTGCAACCTCCACCTCCTGGGTTCAAGCAATTATCTTGCTTCAGTCTCCAGAGTAGCTGACATTACAGGCATACACCACTACACCTGGTTAATTTGTATTTTTAGCAGAGATGGGGTTTCTCCATGTTGGTCAAGCTGCTCTCAAACTCCTGACCTCAAGTTATCCACCCGCCTTGGCCTTCTAAATGCTGGGATTATAGGCAAGAGCAACTGTTCCTATCTTATATAATCTCCTCTAATCCTAATAAGGTAGATGGTATTATTTCCATTTTACAGAAAACAATATTTAGCTAAACTTAGAGTGCTTTTTATGAGACAGGTATTCTTTAAACATTTTTTTCCCTTTTTTTTTAATTTTTATTTTTTTTGAGATGGACTTGTCTCAAATTCCTGACCTCAGGTAATCCACCCGCCTCAGCCTCCCAAAGTGCTGGGATTACAGGTGTGAGCCACTTCGCCTAGCCAAAATTATTTTATATAAAATACTTATCCAACCTTTCTAGTAATAATCCTAATAGGCAGATGCATTTTTAATCCCTATTTTAAGGTTGTAGAGACTGAAATTAACCAATGCATCCAAGATCACGCAGTTGGAAGACATTAGATGAAGAAATTGAGCAGGAAGTTGGCAGTCTGACTTAAACTGGGTTATTAATGGCTCCCTTGCATTGCCCCAGGTAGATAAACTTATAATCATAGTGTTAAAAAAAAGCACACACTTTGAATGAAGAGACCCCCCCCAAACAGGTTTTGTGTGAGCAACATGGCTGTTTATTCACCTGGGTGCAGGTGGGCTAAGGCCGAAAAGGGTGTTAGTGAAGGGCCATGGGATAGGAGTTGGTTTTATAGGTTTGGGGTGGGCAGTGGAAAGCTACAGAGTAAGATCAGTTACAGTGGTGGGGGTAGGAGCAAGGAGTATACATTACCATAAGTTCAGTTACAATGACAGGTAGGGGTGAGGCAGAAGAGCAGTTAAGATGGCAGGGTGGGGTGAGGAGTATTCACATTATCATAATAACAGTTAAGACGGCAGGGTTGGGTGAGGAGTATTCATATTATCATAACAGTTAAGATGGCAGATTGGGGTGATACGAATTCACATTATCTTAATAACAGTTAGGATGGCAGGGTTGGGTGAGCCATCTTAACTGGAGGAAGCTTCGCTGGGTGATCAGGGATCAAGGCGAACGCAGGCCAGGGGTGGGAGGTGATCAGCTGAGGCAAGCAGGACTTCAGACTTTCTAGGTCCAGGCTTGCACATGGAGGCCTGACACATGGCACCAGCCAGTGATAGATCTGAGAGGAATATGTCCTTCTAAGTCCAATACCACTTAGTGCCCTTTTCATACTTCCTAGGTAACTGTCTTTGTCATGGGGCATTTTTATTGGCTGACACCTCCCACCATCACCTGAAGCCATCATGGCCATCCTTGGCTTTCATGAAGTGTATGGCAGAGCAGGAGCCACGGCTAGGAGGGTGGTGAGGCTGGCCAGCCAATCTGGGGTAAGGCAGGTGAGAACCAGGGAACCACCTTAGGTTCCTCAACCACACCTGAACTCATAGAAACACGTCACAATATGGAAGCTCCTGGTAAGTCTGGGTCTGAGTAGGGGTGAAAATTTCCTTCTTTCTGTCCCAAGTTGGCCCTCAAGGTGCTGTGCTTGGTCCATAAACAGTACTCCCTGCTCCAAGAAGCAAACCTCCTGACCTCCTATATGATCACAGAATTTGAGACCATGCAGCAGCTACTGCAAAAGGAAAAAGTTGGGCCTGAGTCAGAGGCCTCCAGGTCTTCTGGCTTGGCCAGGGCAGCAACTCTGGGTCAGGACCTGTGTTCAGGATTGAGTCTCAGTCCTTCTCTACCCTGACTATGGGTGCTCTCTCCAAGGCCCAACTCAGGCTGAGGGATGTCCAGAGGTCTCAGTTGCTGGCTTATGATACAATAGAATTCTACAATCCTGGGATCATGGACTTTTGTACACGGACAGGCCCCAGGAGACCTGAAAACTTAGGGGCCACTTTATGTCTCCAGTCTCTGGCTCTCCAAGTTTTACAAATACTCCTTCCTCTGACCAGTCCCTGATCTTTCCTCGGCATTCTCTTTCTCTCTGCCCAGAATCTCTAGAACTTTCTGGCCATGTGGCCTGAGCCATGGCAGGGTGATTGGTTCCATGCACACTTTGGGGATACCACCTGGGTCTGACTGCACCATGGTTAAGACAGTTCAAAGTCCCATGAAGAAGAAAAGGAGGAGACCATGCCCCTCAGAGCCAGTCATCTGGCCCCAGAGTGGGTCACCAAGTGCTAACACAATTCTTTCCTGCCCTGCCTGAGGAGAGGGTCTCTGCCTTAGACCCAGCCCTTATTTGGGCCCAGCACCCCCGAGGAAGGAAGAGCCTGTTTCCCCTGTCATTTTCCTTATGTCTTCTCAGCCACAGTCATCAAACTCTAGGCTCCCCTGGGCCCTTCCACCATGAAGAATGCTCCACCTCTGGCCCTACCTACTTGAGATCTCAGTGCCGTGTTTGAGCTCTCTGAGGAAACTCTCTCATAGCTCAGTTTTCATGAAAGCATTGGCTGGGGCAAAGTCCTTCAGGAGCTGAAAAGACCGGACCAGCCGTTCATCCCAATGTGGGTCTCCTAGTCTCTCTCCCATCCCTCCTGACAGCAAGTCTGTGGTCAGCAAGGGACAATGGTGCTCCTAAGAAAACTGGAGGACAGCCTGACTTCTGGAGGCAGGGCATTTTCTGTCTTTTTCCCTTTGGTTGTAATCAGCTTTGCTCTGCAGGTTCAGGAAAGAATGTAAAGTTTCCAGGGAGGTGGGGTTTCTCTCAGAGCCTTGCCTGTCTATGCTGCAAACTGTTCACTCTGTGCTGGTTCCGGGCATGCCATGGGTAGCTAATGGGACCCCAACTTGGGAAGAGTCAGCAGGGAACGGGGATGAACGAGGGTAGGTCAGTGTTGTCTGTTCTTCTGCTTTGCTTGGGCCTTTTAGCCTGGCTGTTTTCAGTGTTCCACTGGGAATTACCTATTTCTACCACTTCCACTTCCAGGTTTTGCCCTCCAGCCCAGCATGTGAAATAGGGAAGGAGAACCTCAGAAAACTTTATTCAGCATTTTCTAGTGAGAAAATGAAGCTCTCACCTTTCCCTACTATGCATATGGCAGGGTAGGGAAACAGCACCTTGCTCAGGACAGTCCAAGGTGAAAAACAAGTGGCAGAGCAACCTGGACCTGTGAGGCAGAGGCCAGAAGGCTACCCACCCCAAACTCTACCCCTTCCAGAGCCCGAGAACCAGCTCTCAGTAGGAAGCTTGGCGCTGAGCAAGTGGAAGTGTGAAAATGTTGGAACGCCAGTCTCCTGGATGCATCAGAAACTGACATCTGGATGTCCTTTCAGAGCAAGCCTGTCACTCAGCTGTCAGCCAGGCTGAGTGAGACAGAGACTTTAGAGGTCACCTTGTCCAACCACTTTCCCCACACACCCCAACTGGAGGCTGGAGAAAGCGGCTGACCCAATTTCTTGCTCCCTGTTGGTCGCCTTCTTTTCCCTTTTTCCTCTTCAGTTGGCCCATCTTTTTCACCATGAAGGGTCCCAAGCCAACATCTTTTCTCTCTGCAACTTTAGCCTATATAAAGAGGCACATAGTGAGGTGAGGTTTAGGAAGTTTCAACTGTGGGAGAAAGAGCTTTTACCAGGGCAGTGGACACCTGGGCCAACTCTGGGCCCGCAGTGTGTCTCTGAAGCCCTTGGAGAGAGCAACTGAAGTCCTGTGAGCAGGGATCTGCATGTAGTTCTCCATGGTTTTCTTCTTGCTTGCTATTTCAGGATCACTCCAGCCCCCTGAAGTGGGCCACAGCCCTCCTCTTCATTAGGAAGACATTTAGCTTCATTGACTAACCCAGTGATTGGGTTACTGGGTTATCTACCCACTCACTGCTAATTTCCTCCTGTGTCTTAAACCCCACATGCTTCTCCTCCTTCAGTGCCTCTGCTGCCTTGGATCTGGTCCCATAGGTACCTGTTGATAAACAGCATTCTGATCATTCCATGCTTAGTGTCTAGTACTTACACCCCCACCAAGTGCACACCCATAGTCCAGAGGCTCGGCTGTAACCTTCCCACCTTTCCTACTTTCCTCCTTCAGGTTCTTAGTCTCCCCGAGCCACTGTCTCAGCACCACATTCTCAGCAGCACTTTGAGCAGGCCAGCTGGGTCCCTTGCAATCCTAGGTGGCTGGACTGGGGATGTGAAGAGCCTGGACCAAGGAGCCAAATGAAGGCAGGAAGTAGAAGAGCTCAGGGTGGGCTGAGACCCAGATGAAAGGAGGGCCGAAGGCACTGTCAGGCATTTCAGGGACACTGATGAGGCAGGTGGAAGATTGGCTGGAGGTGGGAGGACACTGGGACAGACCCTCACTTTTATCCTTTTTTTCTGCCCTTCCCCCACTTTGAACGGACCTGAAGAGCTGCCTTTGTGTCCCCTGTGCCCTAGCAACTGGAGAAGTAAAAAAAAAAAAAAACTCCTTGCGATTCGGAGAGTGCTGTTAGCTGGGAATTGCATCTCCAGTGTGTTCTGATCCACCAGCCACTTCAGGCTGCCCATGCCAACTTGGTCTTAGAACTGCCTACACCCAGAGGACTGACGTGCTTTTCCTCAGAGCAATTAGTGCCAACATAATTTTCCTTTATAAATCCTTTCCCCAATCATTCTTTCAGCTGCTGATGCTCTTCATTAATCTTCTGTTATATTCAGCTTCTCGGCATGCAGATATTCATTTGTATGGGTTAATGTGTTGCTATTTTAAAGGGTGCTCCAGGCCAGGCAAAATGGCTCATGCCTGTAATCCTAGCGTTTTGGGAGGCTGAAGTGGGCAGATCACCTGAGGTCAAGAGTTTCAGATTAGCCTGGCCAACATGGTGAAACCCCGTCTCTACTAAAATTACAAAAAAATTAGCTGAGCATGGTGGCAGGCACATGTAATCCCAGCTACTCAGGAGGCTGAGGCAGGAGACGCTTCAACCCGGGAGGTGGAGGTTGCAGTGAGCCAAGATAGCGCTATTGCACTCCAAGCTGAGTGACAGAGCCAGACTCTGTCCCAGAAAAAAAAAAAAGGGTGGGGGGAGTGCTTCTATGTTCTTGTCTCATTGAATCCAACATAGTTTGCTTTAGGGAGCTTAAAATTGCACAGCTGCTTTATTTTTGTTTACTTTTATATTATTTGAGTAAGAGTCTTGCCCTGTAGCCCAGGCTGGACTGAGTTCAGTGGCATGATCTTGGCTCATTGCAAACTCTGCCTCCCAAGTTCAAGCAATTTTTTTTGCCTCAGCCTCCTGAGTAGCTGGGATTATAGGCACCAGCCACCACACCTGGTTAATTTTTGTATTTTTAGTGGAAACAGGGTTTCACCACATTGGCCAGGATGGTCTCAGACTCCTGACCTTGTGATCCCTCTGCCTCAGCCTCCCAAAGTGCTGGGATTACAGGCGTGAGCCACTGCACCCAGCCAGCTACTTTAAAAACAGTTTGAAAGTTTCTCAAATGTTAAACAGAGAGTTATGATCCACAATACCAGGTCTAGTTATATAACCAAGTAAATTAAATACACTTTCACACAAAACATTTGTACATGAATATTCATAGCAGTCTATTCATTATAATCAGAAAGTTTAAAAAACCTAAATGTCCATCCACTGGTGAATAGACAAACAAAATTGTGTATTAGTATAATATAAATCAGCCTTCATAATTAATAGAGCACTAGATATACTACAACATAAATGTACATCCAAAACAGTATGCTAAATGAAAGCAGCCAAACACCAAAGGCCACTTATTTTGTAATTGCACTTATATAAAATGCTCAGAATAGGCGTATCCCTAGAAAAAATAGATTCATGGTTTACAGGAACAGAGGTGGGTGAAATGTGTGTCATGACTATTAATAGGTATGGGGTTTCTTTTGGGGGCAATAAAAGTGTTCTCTGTCTTCTTATACATAGGTGGAATCTTCTCTAACTACCTTTTATATTTATCACTTCGTATTGTATCATTTTAATCTCTTTATTGGCTGGGCACAGTGGCTCATGCCTGTAATTCCAGCACTTTGAGAGGCCTAGGCAGGTAGATTACCTGAGGTCAGAAGTTCCAGACAAGCCTGGCCAACATGGTGAAATCCCATTTCTACCAAAAATTAGCTGGGCGTGGTAGTCTCAGCTACTATAATCTTAGCTACTCAGGAGACTGAAATGGGAGAATCGCTTGAATCTGGGAGGTGGAGGTTGCAGTGAGCTGAGATGGAGCCACTGTACTCCAGGCTAGTTGACAGAGTAAGACCGTCTCAAAAAATAACTACAACAACAAAAAAACTCTTTACAATTTTCCTGTTTTCTTCATTTTCATATTCTATGTTTTTGTGATGATATCATGTCTATTGGCTTTTTTGCTTCTTATAATAATATTTTTCTAAAATTATTTTTTCTTTTGCTTATTTGTTCCTGAGATTTATTAGCACTGTTTTGTAGTTTCCTGTTGTTTAATCATTTCTATCTCTTTCTAATTCAGCAATAGCTATTATTGGTTTTCTTTAATAGCTATTATTGGTTTTCTAAATATTCTTCCCCCCTGCCAGTCTTAATTCACTTTATTTCTCTTATATAAAAACCCTATGTTTTAGCCACATCTGGAGCCTGGGTCCTCTGCACAAGACTCCAGTGTGGGTCTTGATGAGGTGGTCAGTGAATTCCTGACAGGGAGACTTGGTGAATACAGTCTCCTTCCAGAGTTCGGGGGTCAGGTATCTGTAGGTCTTAGAGATGGTATCAAAGGTGGCCTTGGCTTGCAAGGGATGGTGTGGAGCTTGCCAATCTTGTTCCCCCAGTAGCCTCAATGCACAGGAACAATGGAGAGCTTGGCCAGGATCATGGCCATGTGGATGGCAGTGGCCACCTCCTTGGAGCAGTTAGCACCCAGACAGATGTGGCCATTGTAGTACCCAAAGGCAACAAACACCTTGAACCTGGTGCACTGGCCAGCATGAGTCTGCTTTTGCACCAGCATAGTCTTCAAAACCTCATCCTTGAGAGAGGACCCCAGGAAAAAGTTAATAATCTCAGATTCCTTGATGAGCAGGGATAAGAGATAGATTTCCCTGAGGGACTGGATCTTCATGTCCTTCACCAGGCAGCTCAGCTTGGTGACGGGCATCCACTCCTTATCTTCCACCTTCTGTGAGCTCTGAGACCTTGTCCACAGCTGTGACCCTGGCTCCAAATGCCACTGCCAAAACCTCCACAAAAGCCAATGCACCTCCCCACCCCAGGGTCCCCAGGGCCCATCCATCTCCACCCTGCCCTGCCACCTACTGCACTGGCATCATCTGCTATTTGGTGTTTTCTTGGAGAAAAAGTCTAAATAGTCTCAGTTACTGTTAACCATATTTGAAATACTAGATTATAGCTTTCACCTGTGTTGGATGCATATCATCACTTTGTTATTTATAAAAATGTTTCATTGTTTACTATAATTTTTAATCTATTAGCAATTTTAGAAATGCCTGGCTCTCAGCACCTTCTGATATCACTTTGTCCTCTTTTCTATTCCAGACTTTTATTTTTATAGCGTGTAAATATTGTTGCACTTGACAGTTTGGTCCAGCAATATAATTCTTAGTATAAGAATATCTTGTCACTTCATTTGGCTGAAGATATTTTCATATAATTTTGTTTGCTTTTGTTGTTAATTTAGTTTCTCTATTTATTGGGTTATTTTGAAATGTAAAAGATCTATGCTAAAGTAATGCAATAATAAAAAAAGTGGTCTTTTCAATAAATAGTGCTGTAGCAATTGAACAGTTATGTGCAAAAATAATGAATTTAGATACAAATATTACATTCCGTATAAAAGTTAATCAAAATGGATCACAGACAGAAAAGTAAGATACAAAACTATGAAACTTTTAGATGATAACAGAGGAGAAAATCTAAATAACTTAGGATTTGGAGAAGACTTTTTGGAGGCAACACTAAAGGCATAATCCATTTTTTTTATGAAATGAATAAACTGTAATATATTGAAATTAAAAATTTATGCTTTAAGACAGTGTCAAAAGAATAAGAAAATGAGCCACAGATAGGCAGAAAATATTTGCAAAAGACGTATTAGATAAAGGACTACTATTCAAAATATATTTAAAAAAAAAACTTAAAAATCATCAGTAAGAAAATAAACATCCCAAAAAAATGGATTAAAAGCTTATCAGATAACTCACCAAGATGACAAAGAGCTATATAAAAGGATACTTCACAGGAGCAGCCATGGCTCAGGCCAGTTGTCCTGACACTTGAGGAGGTAAGTTTGCACATTAGAGGATATCCTGGGCAACATAAGAACTTCTTATTCACTAGAAAAAAAGAAAAAAAAACAATTAAAAAAAAAAAAAGGTGCTTCATATCATATGTTATTAGAGAAATGCAAATTACAACAACAATTAAATATCACCGGCCAGGTGCAGTGGCTCACACCTGTAATCCCTACACTTTTGAGGCTGAGATGGGCAGATCACTTGAGGTAAGGAGTTTGAGACCAGCATGGCCAACATGATGAAATCCCATCTCTACTAAAAGAACAAAAATTAGCTAGGGAAGTTGTCAGGCACCTGTAATCCCAGCTACTCAGGAGGCTGAGGCAGGAGAACAGCTTGAACTCAGGAAGTGGAGGTTCCAGTGAGTCAAGATTGAGCCAAGCCACTGTACTCCAGCCTGGGAGACAGAGCAAGACTCCATCTAGAGTCTTGCTAGAAAAAAAAATACATTATATATATATATATATATATATATATATATCACATTATACCTATTAGAATGACCAAAATCTAGAACACAAAACAATGAATGTTGGCAAGAGTATGAAGAAACAGAAAATCTTATTCACTGTTGATGGGACTGCAAACTGTTACAGCCACTTTGGAAAACAGTTTGGCAGTCTTCCAACCTAATTATACTTTTACCCCATGATTTAGCAATCATGCTCTTTAGTATTTACTCAACGGAGTTAAAAAGAGGTTTACACAGAAACCTGCACATGGATGTTTATAGCAGCTTGATTTATAATTGTCAAAACTTGAAAATAACCAAAATATATTTTAGTAGATGAGTGGATAAACAAACTGTGGTACATCAAGACAATAAAATACTATTTAGTGCTAAAAAGGAATGAGCTACAAAGCCATAAGGAACAGGTAAGAACTTAAATGCATATTTCTAAGGAAAGTATGTCAATCTGAAAAGCCTACAAATGGGATGTTTCCAACTCTATGACATTCAGTACCACAGTTTGTTTAGACAAGACTATAAAGACAATAAACATATCAGTGCTTCCCAAGGGTTGGAGAGAGAAAAATATAAAATATAAAGAAGAAAAACACTGAAAATGTTTACAGCAGTGAAACTATTCTCTTATGGTATATCTATGGTCATCATACATTTGTCCTGATCTGTAGAATGTACAACACCAACAATGAACATTACTGTAGAGTATGGACTCTGAATGGGAATGACGTGTCAATGTAGGTTCAACAATTGTAATAAACATACCACTCTGGCGAGAAGTATTGATAATGGGAGAAGCTATGCATGTATGGGGGAAGGGCGTATATGTAAAACCTCTATACCTTCTGCTCAATTTTTCTGGTAATCTAAAAGCAGTCCAAAAATAAAGTATATTGCATTAGGGTTTTCCAGAGAAATAGAACCAATTAGATATACACAGACATGAAAGAGGGGATTTATTATAGCAATTGGCTTATATGATTATAAAGGCTCATAATGTGTCATCTGCAAGCTGGAAAACCACAGCACCCAGTAGTGAAATTCAGTTTGACTTCAAAGGTGTGAGAACCAGGGGAGCCTATGGTATAACTTTCAGTCCAAGGCTAAAGCTTTGCAAACACTGGAGCTCCAATGTCCAACAGCAGAAAGAGTGGATGTATCTGATTCAAAAGAGAGAGTAAATCATCCTTCCTCTCTGCCTTTATGCTTTATTTGCATCCTCATTGGATTAGCTGGTGCCTGTCCACATTTGACTGTCCATATTCTTACTCAATTCACAGATTTAAATACTAATGTCTTTCCAAAGCACCCTCACAGACACATCAGAAATAATGCTTACTTGGCTACCTGGGTAACCTTTAATACAGACACATAAAAGTAACTATAACACCTATTTAAGAAGCCAGGCACAGGCTGGGTGCAGTGGCTCATGCCTGTAATCCCAGCACTTTGGGAGGCAGAGGCAGGTGGATCATGATGTCAGGAGTTCAACACTAGCCTGGCCAACATGGTGAAACTCTGTCTCTACTTAAAAAAAAACAAAAACCAATTAGCTGAGCATGGTGGTACATGCCTGTAGTCCCAGCTACTCAGGAGTGTAAGGCAGGAGAATCACTGAAACCCGGGAGGCGGAGGTTGCAGTGAGCTGAGATCACACGGCTGCACTCCATCCTGTGTGACAGAGCAAGACTCCATCTCAAGAAAAAAAAAAAAAAGAAGAAGTCAGGCACAGTGGCTTACATCTATAATCAATCCCAGCACTGTGGGAAATGAAGGCAGGACTGTTTGAGCTCAGGAATTCAAGAAAAGCCTGAATAACATAGTTGAGAGGGCAGGAGCACCATCATCTCAGACAAACTGTCATCTCTGCCACTTTAAGTTCCAGCTGCCTTTCCAGCTTCATGTATTTCAAGGAAATCACTTCTTCTCTAACTACAAGCAGCCAGAAAATAACAAACAGTGAACCACAGTTGCTTGGGTGTGATGGCTCATGCCTTTAATCCCAGTATTCTGGGATGCTGAGGCTGGTGGATCACTTGAGGTCAGCAGTTCAAGGCTAGCCTAGCAAACATGGTGAAACCCAGACTTTACTAAAAATACAAAAATTAGCTGGGCAGAGGTTGAAGTGAGCAGAGATTGCCCCACTGCACTACAGCTTGGGGGACAGAGCGAGACTCTGTCACCGCAACAACAGCAACAAACAGATAAGACAGCTCAGGCAAAGAGAAAGGCAGGGAGGAAGTGTCTGGAGTAACTGCCAAACATCACCCTCATACAATGGGACCCCAGAAAAATAGTGGACCTTAATAAGCACATTCCTTTCCCTTCAGGTGCATTAAGATAGAAAATCTAAAGGCAGACTGGTGGTGGTGAGGGGTGAGGGGGATGGGGGCAGCGGTATGCCCACAGCTGCAGAAAGACATGTGTGAACAGACAACCAACTCTTCCTCCAAGATAAGCACAGCAAAAATACACAGAAGCAGCCTAAGCCTAAGATAAACTCTCCCACCTTGAATCACGCCCGGGCAACAGTGTTTCACTGTTTGTTATTTTCTGGCTGCTTGTAGTTAGTAAAGAAGAGATTTCCTTGAAATATATGAAGCTGGAAAGGCAGCTGGAACTTAAAGTGGCAGTGTTTGTCTGAGATGACGATGCTCCTGCTCTGTCAACTATGTTATTCAGGCTTTTCCTGAATTCCTGAGCTCAAACAGTCCTGCCTTCATTTCCCACAGTGCTGGGATTGATTATAGATGTAAGCCACTCTGCCTGACTTCTTTTTTTTTTTTTTTTCTTTTCTTGAGATAGAGTCTTGCTCTGTCACACAGGATGGAGTGCAGTCGTGTGACCTCAGCTCACTGCAACCTCTGCCTCCTGGGTTCCAGCAATTCTCCTGCCTTACACTCCTGAGTAGCTGGGACTACAGGCATGTACCACCATGCTCAGCTAATTGGTTTTTGTTTTTTTTTAAGTAGAGACAGAGTTTCACCATGTTGGCCAGGCTAGTGTTGAACTTCTGACCTCATGATCCACCCGCCTCTGCCTCCCAAAGTGCTGGGATTACGGGCATGAGCCATTGCACCCTGCCTGTGCCTGGCTTCTTAAATAGGTGTTTTAGTTACTTTTATGTGTCTGTATTAAAGGTTACCCAGGTAGCCAAGTAAGCATTATTTCTTATGCATCTGTGAGGGTGCTTTGGAAAGACATTAGTATTTAAATCAGTGAACTGAGTAAAGATGTGGACAGTCAAATGTGGACAGGCACCAGCTAATCCAATGAGGATGCAAATAAAACATAAAGGCAGAGAGGAAGGGTGAATTTTCTCTCTCTTTTGAATCTGATACATCTACTTTTTTGGCTGTTGGACACTGGAGATCCGGTGTTTGGACATTGGAGCTCCAGTGCTTTGGGAGGCTGAGACAGGGGAATCACAAAGTCAGGAGTTCGAGACCATCCTAAACAACATGGTGAAACCCTGTTTCTACTAAAAATACAAAAATTAGCTGGTGTGGTAGCACACACCTATAATTCCAGCTACTCAGAAAGCTGAGGCAGGAGAATCATTTGAATCTAGGAGGCAGAGGTTGCAGTGAACTGAAATCAAGCTACTCCACTCCAGCCTGGGAGACAGAGCAAGACTCTGTCTTCAAAACAAAAAAAAAAGTCTTAGTCTGTAAGAGAGTGTGCCTCTGATGTAACTTGGTTCAATGTCCCTCTCAGGTTTAAAATAAACCTGTTAACTGTCGAGCCATCCTTTTTGTTTCTCTCCACTTTCTTGAGTTCTTGCAATAGTAAGACCCCTCAAGTCTATAATAAACATAAAAAATCAGCTAAGCATGGTGGCATTGGTGACATGCACCTGTTTAGTCCAAGCTAGTCAGGATGCTGAGGTGGGAGGATCACTTGAGCCCAGAAAGTCAAGGCTATGGGGAGCCAAGATTGCACCAGGTGCACTCCAGCCATGGTGGAAAAGTAAGACCCTGTTTAAAAAAAAAAATCTGTGCTGCTATTACTGATATCAGTAGCAGCCTGTTTTGTTTGTTTTCTCAAATTTTTACTTTCGAAAACTGATACAGGCCAGATGCGGTGGCTCATGCCTGTAATCCCAGCACTTTGGGAGGCCAAGGCAGGTGGATCACCTGAAGTCAAGAGTTCCAGACTAGCCTGGCCAACATGGCGAATTTGTATATTTACTAAAAATAAAAAATTAGCCAGGTGGGGTGGTGCATGCCTGTACTCCCAGCTACCCAGGACGCTGAGGCAGGAGAATAGCTTGAAACCAAGATTGCAGTGAGCCAAGATTGTGCCAGTGCACTCCAGCCTGGGAGAAACAGCAAGACTCCATCTCAAAAAGAAAAAAAAAAAAAAGAGAATAAAGTCCGGGTGTGGAGGCTCATGACTGTAATCCCAACAGTGTCAGAGGTCGAGACGAGTGGAACATCTGTGGTCAGGAGTTGGAGACCAGCCTGATCAACATGGAGAAACCTTGTCTCTACTAAAAATACAAAATTA
>PVKP010034218.1:0-24398 GCA_004027715.1 Plecturocebus donacophilus | reverse complement strand
AAAAAAAAAAAAAAAAAAAAAAAAAAAAAATGAGCTGGGCGTGGTGGTCCGTGCCTGTATCCTAGCTACTCAGGAGGCTGAGGCAGGAGAATTGCTTGAACCTGGGAGGCAGAGATTGGAGTCAGCTGAAATCGTGCCATTGCACCCCAGCCTGGGAGACAAGCGAGACTCTGTCTCAGAAGCAAGAAGAAGTTCTCGAAGAACAAATCGGACAGAGCGAGCCAGGGTGAGTCACAGAACCATGATGGTGGGTTGTTACAACTGACTCAGGAGGAAACATGTAGGTGGGATCCCAGAGCCCCCTGGGCTTTCTTTGGATTCAGTGTTTATAGAAACGTTGTGGGTTCTCATTGAAAATACACAGCAGGGCAAAATAAAAACCCAAAGGTGAAAGAGTGGAAGAGGATGGAAGCAGAATCCTATACTGGAAGTGCAGAGATGGGTGGGAGGGTTGGGGCTGCAGGGATGCTTTGTCATGGAAACCACAGTGCCAGTTGTTGCCTTGGAAACCACCGTACAAAGTGTTGTCATGGAAACCACTGTAATGATTCCTCTTAAGGGTCCTTCAACTATTTTTAAATCTGCTAGCGATCGCGGTGGCTCTTTAATGGGAGAGCAGGCAGGCAGCTGATGCCACTTCTCTCTCTCTCACATACACATATATAGTGTCACATTTATAATATTTAGGCTGACGCAAACTTAATTGCAGTTTTTGCCATTGAAAGTAATGGCAAAAACATGGCCAGGTGTGGTGGCTCACCCCTGTAATCCCAGGACTTTGGGAGGCTGAGGCAGGCGGATCACTTGAGCTCAGGAGTTTGAGACTAGCCTGGCCAACATGATGAAACCCCATCTCTACTAAAAATACAAAAATTATCGGGTGTGGTGGGGAACGCCTGTAGTCCCAGATACTTGAGAGGCTGAGGCAGGAGAATTGCTTGAACCTGGGAGGCAGAGGTTGCAGTGAGCCAAGATCATGCCACTGCACTCCAGCCTGGGAGACACAGTGAGACTCTGTCTCAAAAAAAAAAAAAAAAAAGTAATGGCATAAAGGTAAAAACAGCAATTACTTTTGCACCAACCTAATATATATTTACATATTCCTTTTTATATCAAAATAATTTTTTTCTGTCTCAAATGTTTATCTCTTAAGTATTTTGGAATGCAGAGAGTGTGTGTGTGTGTGTGTACACATATTGTTTTATGTGCATTTATTTAAAATTCTTTTTGAGACAAGGACTTGCTTTGTTACTCAGGCTAGAGTGTTGTGGCATGATTCTTGCTCACTGCAGCCTCGATCTCCCAGGCTCAAGTGATCCTCCCACCTCAGTCTCCCGAGCCTCTGAGACTATAGGCATGTGCCACCATGCCTACCTAATTTTTGTGTTTTTTTGAAGAGATGGGGTCTTGCTATCTTGCCCAGGCTGGTCTTGAACTCCTAATCTCAAGCAATCCACCTGCCTTGGCTTCCCAAAATGCTGGGATTACAGGCATGAGCAACCACACCAGGCCTATTTTAAATATTATTTTATTTTATTTTTTTATTTTAAAGATGGGGTTTCACCATGATGGCCAGGCTGGTCTTGAACTCCTGACCTCAAGTGATCCACCCACCTCGGCCTCCCAAAGTGCTAGGATTACAGGCGTGAGTCACCACGCCCGGCCTATTTTAAATATTTTTATGGCTTAATTTTTATTTACAGTTTTCAAGTTATTCATTTTCTTCTTCTTACCCATTAAAACCACATAGGGATGGGCGTGGTGGCTCACGCCTGTAATCCCAGCATTTTGGGAGGCCAAGATTGGCAGATCACGAGGTTGGGAGTTCAAGGCCAATCTGGCCAACATGGTGAAACCCCGTCTCTACTGAAAATACAAAACGTAGCTGGGCATGGTGGTGTGTGCCTGTAATCCCAGCTACTCAGGAGGCTGCGGTAGGAGAATCGTTTGAATCCAGGAGGTGGAGGTTGTGGTGAGCCGAGATCATGCCATTACACTCCAGCCTGGGCAACAGGGTGAGAATTGGTCTCAAAACACAAAAACTAAACAAAAACACTACATATGGTTTTCTTCACCCCCATACTTCACGGAGGCAGTTTCATTCAAAAGCTTCATTTTTGCCTTTGATGCTTCTGCCTTCTGAACATTCTTAGATCCACTTGAGAAATCTCAATTTCCGGGACCTCAGATGTTTCCCTTCTGCTTTATTTGTGTTCTATTATTTGTGATATAGTTGGTCAAATTCAAATATGATATTGGCTGTGGAAAATTTTATTCCAAGCTGCATTTACCATTTCCAAACCTCACATTTTGAACTGTTACTGTAAATAAAACCTTTCAGTTTATTTTTTAAAATTGTGGCACAGGCCAGGCACAGTGGCTTATGCCTATCATCCCAGCACTTTGGAAGGCTGAGGATTGTTTGAGGCCAGGAGTAGAAGATCACCCTAGGTGACAGAGTGAGGCCCATCTCTACTAAAAACTTAAAAATTTAGCCAGGCTTGGTGGCACATGCCTGTAGTCCCAGCTACTTGGGAGGCTGAGTCAGGAGGGTCGCTTGAGCCCAGGAGATGAAGGCTGCGATGAGCTATGATTGAGCCACTGCACTCTAGCCTGGGTGACAGAGTGAGACTCTATCTCATAAGATAAAATAAAATAAACTGTGGAATATTCCAAACTCAGAGTCAAGAATAGAGAATTGACTGGTTACCGTGGTTCATGCCTATAATTCAAAACTTTGGGAGGCTGAGACAGGAGGGTCACTTGAGCCAGGAGTTGGAGACCATCTTACCCAACATAGTAAGAGCCTGTCCCTACAAAAAAATGTTAAAAATTAGCTGGGCATGGTGGTGAGCCGAGATGGCACCACTGCACTCCAGCCTGGGTGACAAAGGGAGATTCTGTCTCAAAAAAAAAACAAAAAGACCCGGCCAGGTCTGGTTTGCTTAAACTCTGCACATCCCAAAGACCTTTGACCATCTCCTAGGAAGCAAGCTCTAAGCCCTTGAGGAGACTGTGCTAACAGTGTGACCTGTGGTGGAGGCCTTGGGCCACATGGCATCAGTTCTTCTGAGACTGAGTAATTAAGCCCAGTCACACAGGTGCTCTATGTCTGTGGGATCAACCCTCTCCCCTTCAAAAAAACTCTGGACATCAGCCGGATACAGTGGCTCAGGCTTGTAATCCCAGCACTTTGGGACGCTGAGGCAGGCAGATCACGAGGTTAGGAGATCGAGACCATCCTGGCTAACATGGTGAAAACCTGTCATTTATTCTGATTGCTCAGTGTCTTATTATGTGAACATACCACAATGTATTCTTCTGTGAATTGGCATTTGGGTAGCCTCTAGATTTTGGCTATTATAAATAGTGCTGCAAGGAGTATCATTGTCCATATCTTTTAGTGAACATGTTTCTGCTGGGTATGTACATGGAATAGCAGAACTCCTAGGTTGCAGAGTCTGCACATGGTTTGCTTTAGGAGAGTTTTCCATAGTGGATGTACTAATTTATGTTCCCACCAGCCATGCACAGATACAAGAGTTCTGATTTCTCTTCTCATCCACTCTTAGTATTTTTTGGACTTTTTCGTTTTATCCATTCTCAATCAGCAAATGTGTAACAACTCCCTGGGCCCGTACTAGATTTGAGTTTCATTTGACGCAACATTCTGACAGGAGCAGTTATGCCACACCCTCTTGTTACTTTCCTGGACCAAATGGTTGACAACCCCAGAACAAACTCCAGGTCACTGGAAAGACAGAATAAGAAGAATGCTGCTCAATCGTGGGAAGGTCCTTTGTAACTCTGTTTAAATAACAACATCTTACTATGTGTCAGGACCAAATATAAATTTTGCCAAAACATTGAATGGCCGTGTATTTGGTCAAAGGCAAAACAGAAGTCACCATCATGGCCGGGCACAGTGGCTCACAGCTGTAATCCCAGCACTTTGGGAGGCCAAGGTGGATGAATCATGAGGTCAAGGGATCGAGACCATTCTGGCCATCATGGTGAAACTCCATCTCCACTAAAAATACAAAAAAATTAGCGGGGCATGGTGGTGTGTGCCTATAGTCCCAGCTACTCCGGAGGCTGAGGCAGAAGAATTGCTTGAACCCGGGAGGTGGAGATTGCAGTGATCCGAGATCGTGCCACTGTACTCCAGCATGGCAAGAGACCAAAACTCGCTCTCAAACAAACCAAAAAAAACCCACCTTCATAAAATGAACTTTAGGAATAAGAATAAATCTGAAATTCTATCACAAACTTTAAATTTGCATCACAATTTTACACTTTAGACATCTAGCAAACAAACTTTAAAAGTTTGGCAATAAGTTCAGCTACTCGACATCCCATTTACAATCCTAAATGGCTACTGAAGGAATAAGACAGTTTTTATTACCAGCTCTGCTGATAGTGACATGTGACCTATCATGCTTTCCTTCCTCAATACAAGTAACTGACTGAAGTGGAAGATTTATCTTTTCTTCAGCTCAGGCTTGATGATCTGGTTGACAGTGATGATGCTATTTCACTGAAACAATTTCATGAACTGAAGCTTTGTGCGCTGCTTGAGAAGCTGCTTTGGAGAATCTTTTCAGGAGCAGACTTCAGATTGTTGCTCTCATTTTGTTGTAAGAATGCTTTGCTGATGATCATCAATTCTTGCTGCATTCTACCTTTGCGATATCTTCCATCTATCTATTGCTTCATAATAAGATACTCCAAAACTTAGTGGTATAGAACAACTGTTTGGTTGTACTTGTGGATTCTATGCAGCAGGAATTTACACAAAGTACAGCAGTGACTGTTTGTTTCTGCTACATGATGTCTGGACCTCAGTTGGAAAGATAGAAATGGTTAGTGTGGAGTCCTGATCAGATAAATAAGCAACAAGGAGGAAGGGGCCCCAGGTTGAGGATGGCCCCAGATTGGGAAGAACAATGAACAATTTTTCTGAGAGATGGCTAATCACAGTCCTCTGTGGTCACAGTGACCTCTTTCTGCATGTTGCCCCCTCCAGCATGGCCCTGTGAAATTTCCTTCCAAGGCCGGGCGCAGTGGCTCATACCTGTAATCCCAGCCGTTAGGAGGCCAAGGCAGGCAGATCATCTGAGGTTAGGAGTTCGAGACCAGCCTGACCAATATGGTGAAATCTTGTCTCTACTAAAAATACAAAAATTAGCCGGGCATGGTGGTGGTCACCTGTAGCCCCAGCTACTTGGGAGGCTGAGGCAGGAGAACTGCTTGAACCCAGGAGGTGGAGGTTGCAGTGAGTCGAGATTGTGCCACTGCACTCCAGCCTGGGCAATGGTGTGAGACTCTATCTTAAAAAAAAAGAAAGAAAGAAACATCCTTCCAGTCCCTGCCTCTTTGCAGATAGCCTCTTCTCTCTTGTGCTGCCCATTGTAAGCTTGCAAAGTATTTTCATATCTTCTCTAACAAATCTGCCTTTCTTTACCTACAACTGTCTTGGTAAATACCTTTACTGCCCACGACACCCACCACACCTAGTTGCATCCATGACAGTTGGGGGTGACTCAAATGGCTGAGAGCTAGAACCATCTGGAAGTTTCTTCACTCACATATCTGGTGCCTGGGCTGAAATCCTTTGAAAGCTGGGCTCAGTGGGGAACTGTTGATAGAAGCATAGAAGCACCGATGTGGCTTTTCTGTGTGGCCTGGGCTTCCAACAGCGTGAAAGCCAGAGGGTAGCTCATTGAACTTCTTACTTGGAAGCTCAAGGATATAGGAATAAGAGTGTTTCAGTGAATGAGGAAGAAGCTGTGTGGCCTCCTGTAAAACATTCTGAGAAGCCACATAGCTTTCCTTCCACCAAACTCTATTGGTTAAAGTAGTCACAAGTCTGCTCAGATTCCAGAGGAGGGGACATAGATCCTCACTTCTCAATAGAAGTGTCAGAATTTACGGCTATGTTTTTAAACCACTGCCTAAAAAGATACACTCATTCTTCCACTGATACACAGAATTTCAACATATAAAGCCCATAAGATTGAAAAACTTTAATTAGGCCAGGTGCGGTGGCTCATGCTTGTAATCCCAGCACTTTGGGAAGCCGAGGCAGGCAGATCATTGGGTCAGGAGTTTGAGACCCGCCTGACCAACATGGTGAAACCTAGTCTCTACTAAAAATACAAAAATTAGCCGGGTGTGGTGACAAGCGTCTGTAATCCCAGTTACTCGGGAGGCTGAGGCAGGAGAATCGCTTGAACCCAGGAGGCGGATGGAGGTTGCAGTGAGCCAAGATCACACCACTGCACTCCAGCCTGGGCAACAGTGAGACTCCATCTCAAAAACAAAGACAAAAACAAAAACCTTTAATTATAGCTAGAGTGTTTATAGCCAGAGTGTTTATTGGAATATTCAATTATTCTAGATAATTGAATATTATCTAGAATATTATAGCTAAAGCGTTTCTCTTTATTAGAATACTCAGATGTGAATTATGTGAATAATCAGATGTTAATGATTTGAATAACACAACTTTTCAGCACAAAATATGACAGGAACTGGGGCAATCACACAAATATTGATGACGCCCAAATTTAGGGGTGCCAGAGATGATAGCGGAATGAACATTTGTCTGTTTGGCCTTACAAAGGCCAGTTTCAAAAATGAACCCAAAGAACAGATTTTGGTTGAATACCAGGGCCAAAATTGTACTTCAGTGCATCTTTCAGAGGAGAGCTCCCTGAATCTTCAAAACTTCCAAATCAGGAAGATTTTTTCATTAGAACTCCTATTATAGAGAAAAGGAGTGAGCTCAGCAGAGGGCTCAAATTATTTGGCCTGGCAAAAAAACAAAAAAAAAAAACAGATGGCAAGTTCCACCAAGTCACATAGGAGTGCTTAATTCATTTTTTTGTTCTGTTTTGTTTTTGAGACAGGGTCTCACTTTGTTGCCCAGGCTAGAGTGCAGTGGTGCCATCTTAGCTCACTACAACCTCCACTTCCTGGGTTCAAGCAATCCTTCCACCTCAGCCTCCTGAGTAGCTGAGACCACAGGTGACTGCTACCACATCTGGCTAATTTTTTGCCTTTTTGGTAGAGACGGGGTTTTGCCGTTTTGACCAGGCTGCTCTCAAACTCCTGAGCTCAAGTGATCTGTCTGCCTCAGCCTTCCAAAGTGTTGGGTTCACAGGTGTGAGCCACAGTGCCCAGCTTTAATTAACCATTAACAAAGGTCTGGCCATGGGCAGCAAGGTTGAGGTAGGAGGCACAGGGGACTCCACTGACCACACTGAAGACCGGCCAAAACCTGGAGGAGGCACCGAAAGCCACTCTCCATAAGACATGCCTGCCAGCCACCATGACAGTTTACCATTGCCATGGAAACACCCATAAGTTACTGCTCATTTGCTGGTTAATTCTGAATAACCCACCCCTTAATTAGCATGTCATTAAAAGTGGGTATAAATGTGACTGCAGCCTTGCCTCTGAGCTGCTATTCTCAGCATACTGCCTATGGAGGAGGTAGACCTCTTTGTTAGGTTTTGGAGGGAAGGTGAGGGTTAAAGAAAGACACAGACAGAGGGTAGCTCAACAGCAACCCAGGTATACTGCAGACACCTATGGAAGTGAGACACCAACTTAATGCCAAAGCCCACCACTGCTTATAGGTTGGGGGTATTTATAGTTATGGGTGGGAGGGGTCTGGGCAGTATGCTTGCTGTCCAGCAGGATATTGACAAGATGGTCCCATGATGAGACGGTTCTGGCCCTTGTTCTGGTGGAATGTCGTGTTCTCTGCACTTTCTCTCAGTAGAACATAATAGGGATGTTTCTTAGTTGGGCCTTTGCCTGACAGGGTATAATAATGTTTCTCTTTTTTAAAATTTATTTATATATTTTTTTTTTTGAGAAGGAGTTTCACTCTTATCTCCCAGGCTAGAGTGCAGTGCCGGGATCTCAGCTCACTGCAACCTCTGCTCGCCAGGTTCAAGCAGTTCTCCTGCCTCAGTCTCCCGAGTAGCTGGGATTGCAGGCACCCAACACCACGCCCAGCTAATTTTTGTATTTTTGGTAAAGACGGAGTTTCACCATGTTGGCCAAGCTGGTTTCGAACTCCTGACCTCAGGAGATCTGCCCGCCTGTGCTCCCAAAGTGCTGGGATTACAGGTGTGAGCCACTGCGGCAGTCTGATAACGTTTCTTTAGTTGGGCCTTTGTCTGCTTTGTGGTCAGGTGGGTAGGCAGGATGTTTCTCACGGCCTGAACCCCCATGGAATATTTCACTTGGACCAAGGTCTGCAAAACAGTGGCGGGGAGAGGGAGTGGCTAACAAAATAGTTGTAGTTTGGATTAACACTCCTCTGTAGAGGCAGTCACTGAACTGTAACATTGCCCCCTCCCTTCCTGGAGGACACCAAGAACCCACCCTGCATCATGTTGAGGAAACAAGGAAAGGCGAGGCATTTATCCTCATGCTAGAATGGGTCAGGTAGGAAAGTGAGAAGTTTCTAGAAGTTTCTGGAAATTCCTGGAAGAATTCAGGCGCTGTAGCAGAGAAGGTTACAAGGCCAACAGGAGCTGTGGCTTTTGTTAGAGAAACGCAAGATTAAAGCCTCTTTTTCTGCCTGCCTTGATTTCTAGTGGCTCCCAAGAGTCACGCTGGGTGAATCCAACAGGTGGGGCAGAGGATGATAAAGTTAGTGGATGCAGTCATTGACATTGGCGCTTCTCCCCGACCTAACCCCGTTCCCGAGGCCCCACTGGGTGGAAAGGCCTCCACGGAGGCGCCCTCGGAGCGTATCCAAACCCCATGCTCTGCGACCTGAAGAGCCGCTCTTGCACCGACTCTCTAGGTCCAATTGCAGCGCCGGCGCGTAGGCGGGCTCGGTCCTAGCAACCCACGGCCGGTTGCCATGGAGACCTCGGGAGCTGCACAGCCCGAAGACCCCCCGAGCGGCGGTGTGGGAGCCAGTGCGCAGGCGCGCGCTGCGACGCCAACTTCGGCTTCGCGCAGCTGCCGGGATCGAGGCTGGAGGCCGCGTGACCCGCCGGGGCCGGAGCGGGGGCGGACGGCGTCTTTCTGGTTCTTTCTGCCTCGAGCAGCTGCGCCGGGGTAGACGGAGCCAGCGACTGAGGAACGGCTGCATCCCAGCGGCCTCTCCTTGGCCTGGCTGGGCGGTCGGAGGCTGGGCTGCCAAGTAAATCCCGGCCGCGCAGGGACGGAGGGCCTTTTGCGGCAGATTCCGGGACACGTGTGAGCACCCGGGGCCCGGGCTGGGGAGGAGGGTGTTGGGAAAGCGCGAGGCCTCCTGCAGGCCGGCCACGGAGGGGGCAGCTGGGATCTGCGAGCTTGGCCGTCTTCCCGGGAACCTGACCTCACTCTCTTGTCACCTTGCAGGATTACGGTTTGGGGACCGCTGCAGCCCCACGTCCACCTGATAGACTCTTTACTACGCGTAGTAGGGTCAGAGCCGCTAAATGTCCAAGACCATGGCGATGAACCTTCTGGAGGATTGGTGCAGGGGCATGGAAGTGGACATCCACAGGTCCTTACTGGTCACAGGCATCCCGGAGGACTGTGGCCAAGCAGAAATTGAGGAGACCTTGAATGCTGTCCTCTCCCCGCTGGGCCAGTACCGCGTGCTCAACAAGATTTTTATCCGGGAAGAGAATGTTAAAGCTGCCCTCATTGAGGTTGGTGAAGGTGTGAATCTGAGCACCATCCCCCGTGAATTCCCAGGAAGGGGTGGTGTCTGGAGAGTGGTCTGTAGAGACCCCACCCAGGATGCTGAGTTTTTAAAAAATCTGAATGAATTCCTGGATGCCGAGGGGCGCACCTGGGAGGATGTGGTCCGCCTGCTCCAGCTCAACCACCCCACACTGTCCCAGAACCAGCCTCAGCCCCCAGAGAACTGGGCAGAAGCTTTGGGGGTGCTCCTGGGAGCAGTGGTGCAGATCATTTTCTACATGGATGCCGAGATCCGAAGCCGGGAGGAAGCCAGGGCCCAGGAGACCACTGAGTTCGAGGAGATGGCAGCCTGGGGTTTAGCAGGAGGGAGGAAGATCAAGAAGGAACCGGGGCTTGCAGCAGAGGTGAGTTCTACCTTAAAGATGGAGAACCCCAACAACTGGAATGCCACGGAAGACCAGCATGACCCTCCCAAACCGCTGGTTCGCAAGGCTGGAGCGAAGACTCGCTCCAGGAGAAAGAAGCAGAAGAAGAACCCCAAGCAGGAAGCAGTGCCCTGGAAAAAACCCAAAGGCAACGATTCCAGCAGCACGGCTGACTTGGAGGATCCTGAGGCAGGTGATGCTGAAAACATGGCAATCTCAGAGTCGATCAAGGGCAAGAAGCCCTGTATGAAGCAGGAGGAGTTCGCTTTGAAGAAGCCTGGGGCGAAATGTGCCTGGAAGGGTCCCAGAGACCCATCTCAGGATGTCCAGGCAGAAGCTGAGAGTCCAGAAGGCGCCTCTGAATCAGACCAAGATGGTGGCCACCAGAGTCCACCGAAGAAGAAGGCCATGGCCTGGGTTTCCACCAAGAACCCCGCCCCCATGAGGAAGAAGAAGAAGGTGAGCTTGGGCCCTGTCTCTTATGTCCTGGTTGACTCAGAAGATGCCAGGAAGAAGCCGGTGATGCCAAAGAAAGGGCCAGGCTCAAGAAAGGAGGCGTCAGTTCAGAAGGCGCCTCGAGGCCAGCAGCCTGCTGAGCCAGCAGCCTCAACCTCTAAGGGTCCGAAGGCCAAGCCAGAAGGCTCTCCTCGGCGTGCCACCAATGGTGAGAATGACAACAGAAGTGACTGGGCTCATGCCAGCAAGTGGGTGAGGCAGGAGGAGCAGGAGTGGCAGGCGGGGACAGAGGAGCCTGAGGAGGTGGTGGGTCAAGCGGGTGATGAGGAGGATCCCAGTGCACTGCAGGAGGTGGATGACACACCAGTTGAGGAGGGTAAGAGCCCAGACCCCCCCGCCCCCCCCAGGAGCCCCTGAAGGTCAATGCTGGGGACATCTGGTGGGCAGGAGGCAGCAGAGCAAACCCACTGACCGATTGTTTGTCAATGAGTGGTCATTTGTCAACTCCATCTGACCCATCCTCCTTGATGAGGGTTTAATGGTTTGGGGCCAGGCGTGGTGGCTCATGTCTATAATACCAGCACTTTGGGAGGCCGAGGTGGGCAGATCACTTGAGGTCAGGAGTTCAAGACCAGCCTGGCCAACGTGGTGAAACCCCATCTCTAACTAAAAATACAAAAAGTTAGCCAGGTGTGGTGGCGCATTCCTGTAATCCCAGCTACTTGGGAGGCTGAGGCAGGAGAATCTCTTGAACTTTGGAGGCAGAGGTTGCAGTGAGCCGAGATCGTGCCACTTCCTTCCAGCCTGGGTGACAGAGTGAGACTCTGTCTCAAAAAAAATAGTAATAATTTGGGAGGCTGAGGTGGGCGGATCACTGAGGTCAGGAGTTCGAGGCCAGCCTGGCCAACATGGCGAAACCCTGTCTCTATTAAAAACACAAAAATTTAAAGAGAAAAATTAACGCTTTGAAGTTACAGTATTTGCCGGGTATGTGGCTTTAAGGGTGAGGTTTTCCAGAGGCCTGGCTGGGGAACAGAAATGTTCAGGGACCGAGAAATTTCTTAGAAGTAACACATTTCCTAATGACACCTCTCTCTGTTCCCTTCTTGAGCTGTTCTCATTTATTCACAGAATCCAGAAATAAATTGGGGGACAATCCATACCTGAGGAGTTGAAAGAAGGAAGAAGTTCCAAGTCAGCAAAATTTCCTCTTGTCACCAAATGAAATAAGACTTTGGACTGTCTTAGGGACCCTGTTGATAGTGATCTGGCTTGGAGGTAAACGATAGGGGAGGTCTCGGGTGGGAGGGAGTTGGGGAAGGGAGGTGGATCTCTGCCCTTTTCTCTACCAGGCCTACTGTTTCACTGCCCCCTCCACTCACCTTCAGAGGCAGGAGAGTTGGTAAGAGGATTGGCAAAATTCTAGAACAGTCATTCCCCTTTATGCATGAGCAGGTTGCTGTTACACTCATCCATGTTCAGCCTTTCTCCCCGACACCTCGCTCCCTCCTCGGGATGGTCAGCGACCTCTGCAGGCCCTGGCATTTGGAAGAGCTGGGTGGCCCCGCCATATTCTCCCTTCCAGCCTTTCTTTCCTGTAACCAGTGGGGTAAGTTAAGCCAGGACCTTCACTGCAAACCTGGCTTCATTGCTTCTTTGGTCTCCAACCTGCATCCTCCAGTTATCTAGCCAGGAGGTCCCCGGAGTTAGTTTTAGGGAAAAAGAATATCTGCTCAGATCTCGAAGTCCTTGAGTTTTAGAGTCTTAGTAAAAATGACACTTTGATTCCCATTTGGGATGAGCCCTCTCAGGAATCCTGTAGGGAAGAGGGTGATTGTAGGGAAGGACTCAGGCAGTCCTAGGTCCCCAGCTCTAATTTCACCCATCCAACAAACTGTCACAATCTTTGCAGCAGAAGGTCAGTACTCCCATTATAGTAAGAGGCGAAAAAAATCTTTTAACACTCGGCTGTTAATGTCTGCTCTCTGAATTTAGACACACTGTATTAGACCAGACCACCATGTGCCATTGTGAGTGTGTGTGTGTGTGTGTGTGTGTGTGTGTGTGTATGTATAGGGGAGGGCAGGATCCCTGAGACAGTGGTTTCCAAACTGTATCCTAGACGTCCACAAAGATGTAATCCGAATCTGTTTTTTTATGTGTTTAAAAAGCTGTGAAAAGTGACTACTCAGATATGTTGGAAACCAAACCAGTTCCATTGAAGACTATCAGACTATTTATCTTGTGTTCATGGGTTAACCTGTTTTTGTACACATCTTGAGCTAGCTTCTTCTGGCATCTCTTTGCTTAAAATTGAGCTTCTCGTAAATGTGACTGATGAGAGAGGTTAGAAGGGGAAGAAATTCAATCCTGTGCATGTCCTATTATCTGATGCGCTGAAAGCAAGTTTCCTTTTGTAATTTACACGCTCTCATTCTGCTGTGACTTTAGTTGTATGGTAGCAAGTAAGTGTATTAACATGGTGAACAGTAATAATATTCTGTCGTAGAGTATCGGCCCTTGTACATTTTCAGGGTCTCTTTTCCGACTTCAGTTTTTGTGATAATGTGAACAGTTGTTAGATGTTCTCAGTGATTCAGCTTTAAAACAGATTTCTTGTGATGATTCATTTCAAAATCCTGAGTGAGTGTAACTGAAAAATACAAGAGAAAAGAGGGTGGTTTCCATTGGCAGCTATGCAGCTGTGTGCATCAAGCTTCTCCTGGGATGTGTGCAACACAAAACCCAGGGTGAACTGGATTCTTGAAATGACCAAAGCCTGCAACTGTCCAGCTTCTGATTTCAAAACGGGTCCATTAGGGCTTCATCGTGTTAACAGGTTGACACCATGACTAGTAAATGTAAACATGTATGTATAAAATAAAGCTTAGCAAATTAAGTGTCCTGTTCAGTCTCTTTTGTAGGTGGGGATTGCATGGACTATTAAATTTGAGGAAAGGGTTCCCCCTTCAAACAATACCCCCAGTCAGACGTGACTGGTTATCAGATCCGTATTCAAGTTTCAAGAATTGTTAATTATCCATGAGAGAAGAAGCCGTTTGTCCTCTTTGTGAAAGGTTTTCCACCGATGTGGAAGGATGTGTCACAGATCTTAGGGTTTCTAGAATAGGTATCTGGTGATGCGAAGTACCTTAAAGTGCCAGTTTGTTTGTTTGTTTGTTTGTTTGTTTGTTTTTATTATTTTTTTAGACAGAATCTTGCTCTGTCACCCGGGCTGGAGTACAGTGTCACGATCTCAGATCACTGCAACGTCTGCATCCCAGGTTCAAGTGATTCTCCTGCCTCAGCCTCCAGAGTAGCTGGGACTACAGGCGTCTGCCACGACACCTGGCTACTTTTTGTATTTTTAGTAGAGATGGGGTTTCACCATGTTACCCAGGCTGGTGTTGAACTCCTGACCTCATGATCTGCCCTGCTGAGCCTCCCAAAGTGCTGGGATTACAGGGGTGAACCACTGCGTCCAGCCCAATTTATTTTTATAAATAGCTGGAAGATGAAAACCTTTCCCTCCCTTCCTGTTCTCTCACACAAAAGCCAAGGTCTTTTTTTTTTTTTTTTTTTCGGGGGGTGGGGGATGGAGTTTTGCTCTGTCGCCCAGGCAGTAGTGCAGTGGCATGATCTCAGCTTATTGCAATCTGTCTCCTGGGCTCAAGTGATCTGCCCACCTCGGCTTCCCAAAGTGTTGAGATTATAGGCGTGAGCCACTGCACCTGGCTAGAAGCTGAGGTCTTTTAGCTAAAAATTTAGTTTTCTTCTGACCCTCCCCTCCCCCTCCCCAGGAACTCCTGAACCAGGCTGGCCACTACATCAGTCACTTGAAATCTGTTCAAGGTAACATTTTGTGGCCCCATCTGCTGATTCAGGATCTCTTGGGGGTTGTACCTGGGAATCTGCATCTTAAAACAGTTTCTCCTGAGAATTCTATTAATAATACAGGTTGGAGAGCTTCAGGTGGAATAATTCAGACTTGGGGAAAGGGAAGTGTCCTTAGGGGTCTGGGCTGAGGTTTTGTGAAAGTGAATGGAGATTGTGAGGAAAGATGGGAAAGAAACCAAAAGGGATGAATGGGCACAGTGGCTCACGCCTGTAATCCCATCACTTTGGGAGGCCGAGGCAGGCAGATCACAAGTTCAGGAGATCGAGATCATCCCGGCCAACATGGGGAAACCTCATCTCTACTAAAAATACAAAAAATTAGCTGGGCGTGGTGGCAGGTGCCTGTAATTCCAGCTACTCCGGAGGCTGAGGCAGGAGAATGGCTGGAACCCGGGAGGTGGAGGTCGCAGTGAGCTGAGATCACACTACTGTACTCCAGCCCTGGGTGACAGCAAGTCTCTGTCTCAAAACAAAACAAAACAAAAACTGGGATTTGAGGACAGGGAGCTCGTTAAGAACTGCCGGGTACTCATATAAGCATCTGAATGAAGGTCTACTTATTGGGTCCCCCAACATCCCCACAATAAACATCTTGTCCAGAAAGCCCCATTTGGACAAGATGTTTAAGTACCTCCCACAAGAATAGTCACTCACACATTCCAACTAGTTACACCCAGGGCATCTGTAAAGTCTGGAAGGCCAGCATGGCCTAAAAGTGGAGGGAATCCAAGGTGGGGGCACGTGAAAGCTGTCTTCAGGGAAACCTCGTCACTCCAGGAGGTGTTCTGTTCAGGGGTGCGTCTGGGGTGAGGCTAGCCCGGAGTGTTTGCAGGGAGATGGAGAGCTGTGGATGCCACCAGCAGGGCTCGAGGGCAAAGTGTTGTGGTCACCGATGCTGTCATTCCAGCAGGGTTCATTGAGAATCTGCTGTACGACAGCCAGGAGCAAGACACGAGTTTTGGTCTCCTGGAGCCTGATGTTCCAGTGAGGACAGCCCTTCTATAGATGCAGGTGGAGGGGGGCTGAGCTCTGCTGTAAGAAATGAAGAGAGGCAGGCAAGGTGCGTGTGCAGGAGTGGTTGGCTGTCGCCTACATGGTTGGGGGAGCCTCTCTGCGGACTTGAAGTCCGAACAGACAAGGGGGTGAGGGGTGAGACAAGCAGCTGGCCAGGGTGGCCTCCCAGGCTGAGAGGAATAGTCATCATAAAGGGAGCCTCTGAACTGTCTGATAAAGTGAATGAAGCCGGGCATGGTGGCTCACACCTGTAATCCAGCACTTTGGGAGGCCAAGGTGAGCAGATCACCTGAGGTCAGGAGTTTGAAACCAGCCTGGCCAACATGGTGAAACCCCATCTCTACTAAAAATACATAGAATTAGCCAGGTGTGATGGTGCATGCCTGTGGTCCCAGCTACTTGGGAGGCTGAGGCAGGAGAATTGCTTGAACCCAGGAGGTTAAGACTGCAGTGAGCTGAGATCATGCCACTGCACTCCAGCCTGGGCGAAAGAGTGAGACTCTGTCTCAAAATAAAAAGGAGGGGGAGGTGAGGAACAGATGCCATGGGGCTTTGAAGGCTGGTGCTGGTGTGCAAGGCTCTTGGCCTCCCAAAATGCTGGGATTACAGGCCAGGGTGGATTTCGGCATTAATTGAGAGATGGGAGCCATGGGAGGGTGCTGAGCACAGCGTCAGGATCCTACATAGGTGTTTCCCGGCTCCCTCTGGAAGACGGGTGGCGAACAGACTGTAGGGGGTCAGTTGGGAACCTAGTGGGGAAGTGACAGTAGCTGGACCAGGGAGGCCCTGGAGGCCCAAGGAAAAGCCTCCCATCTGGGGATCTGGTTAGCAGAGCTGCCAAGGAGAAGGACGTGGGTTGTGTTGATTTACTTGAATTCCGGTTTTTTTTTTTAATGTTTTCATTTTTTAGGTAAAATAAAACATTTATATACAGTGAAATGGACAGACCTTAAGTGAACGGTCTGATGAGTTTGGACATAGGCAGGCACCTGTGTAACCCACCCTTGTGACAAGATACAGAACGATGTCATCAGAAAGCCTCCCTGTGCACCTTCCCAGTCAGTCCCCGCCCCCAGCTCTCAGAGGCTAGCACTGTAATGATTTTTCCATCCAAAGTTCAGTGTGTCTGTCCCACGTGTCCCACGCCCGGCTAATTTTTGTATTTTTAGTAGAGATAGGGTTTCGCCATGTTGGTCAGGCTGATCTTGAACTCCTGACTTCGTGATCTGCCTGCTTCGGCCTGAGTATAAGTGGAATCATACTGCATATAGTTTTTTTTGTGGTATCTGGGTTCTTTTTCTCACCATAGCGTTTTTGTTTTTTTAGGGAGTTTTGCTCTTTTGCCCAGCCTCAGCCTCCCAAGTAGCTGGGACCACAGGCATGCACCATCACAACTGCCCGCCCAGGCTGGAGTATAATTCGATTCTCCTGCCTCAGCCTCCCACGAGTAGCTGGGATTACAGGTTCCTGCTACCACACCCAGCTAATTTTGTATTTTAGTAGAGATGGGTTTGCCATGTTGGCCAGATTGGTCTCAAACTCCTGACCTCAGGTGATCTGCCCGCCTCGGCCTCCCAAATGCTGAGATTACGAGCATGAACCACCGTGCCCAGCCTTTTTTTTTTTAAGTAGATGGAGTCCCCCTCTGTTGCCCAGGCTGGAGTACAATGGCACAATCTTGGCCTACTGCAACCTCCACCTCTCAGGTTCAAGTAATTCTCCTGCCTCGACCTCCCACGTAGCTGGGACTACAAGCGTGCACCACCATGCCTGGCTAATTTTCATATCTTTCTTAGAGACGGGGTTTTATCACGTTGCCCACGCTGCACTTTAACTCCTGGCCTCATGTGATCCACCCGCCTCAGCCTCCCAAAGTGCTATGATTACAGGTGTGAGCCGCTGTGACTGGCCAGTATAGTGTTTTTGAGATTCATGTGTGTTGTAGTGGTATATTCAATTATTTTAAAACAAAATTTTTTTAGAAGTCAGTCTCTTGCTGTGTCATATAGGCTTGAGTGCAATTGTGTGGTCATAGCTCAGTGCAGCCTCAAACTCCTGGGCTCACACAATCTTCCTGAGTAGCCAGGACTACAGATGTGCACCACCACGCCTGGCTAATGGGGGTGTTTCACCATGTTGGTCAGGCTGGTCTCAAACTCCTAACCTCGTGATCTGTCTGCTTCAGCCTCCCAAAGTGCTGGGATTACAGGCATGAACCACTGCGCCCAGCCCCATATATTTTTTAATTTACTTTTTAATATTTTCCCAGGTTAAAAAATAAAACACTGCAGACTTTTTTTTGTTGTTGAGACGGGGTCTCGCTCTGTCACCCAGGCTGAAGTGCAGTGGCGCAATCTTGGCTCACGGCAGCCTTGACTTTTCAGGCTCAAGCGATCCTCTCATATCGGTCCCTCTGCAAGCAGCTGGGACTCTAGGTGCAAACCATCATGCCCAACTAATTTTTGTATTTTTTGGTAGAAACAGGGTTTTGCCATGTCGCCCAGGCTGACTGCAGACTTTTAAAAGCACCCAAATGCATTATTCAAGCAACATTAGCCACTGTGGTCAGATTAACGATGATGCAGTAGTTTTTTCTGTTCATCTCTGTTTTTAGATTTGCACTTTTTGTAATTGTATGAACAATTAAGAGGATTAGACAGCTGTGCTGGTCCTCGCTAAAGTTCATCACAGGCAGGGCACGTCCAGGCCTTTAAAATTTGCTCCCAGGTGTCCTGGTTCTAAACAGCACATCTGTCCCACTTAATTAAACCTCAGGCATGACTCTTGCAAACCCCTTGGGTCCTGGCTCTCGTTCAGGCCTGCTGGCCATGTAATAGCAAGAGAACGCGTGGCAGGTCTCAGCTTGGCAACACGAAGCATCATCCCAGTGTTCAGGGTGAGATTTAGTGTTTCTCCTGTAACTTCTGATTTTTTTTTTTTTTCGAGACCATGTCTCACTCTTTTGTCCAGGCTGGAGTGCAGTGGCACGATTTCAGGTCACTGCAGCCTCTGCCTCCCAGGCTCAAGCCATCCTCCTGCCTCAGCCTCCTGAGTAGCTGGGATTACAGACATGTGCCACCAAGCCTGGCTAGTTTCTTAATTTTTAATAGAGACAGGTTTCACCATGTTGGCCAGGCTGGTCTGGAACTCCTAACCTCAGGAGATCCTCCTGCCTTGGCCTCCCAAAGTGCTGGGATTACAGGCATGAGCTACCATGCCTGGCCAACTTCTACATTATTTAATTTTAATTTTTAAAAGACAGGATCTTGCTCTGTTGCCCAGGCTTGAGTGCAGTGGCATGATCATGGCTCACTGCAGCCTCCATCTCCTGGGTTTAAACAATCTTCCTGCCTCAGCCTTTTGAGTAGCTGTGACCACAACTACATGCTACCTCGGCCAGCTGATTTTTTTACTTTTTTTTTTTTTTTAAATAGAGACAGCTCCCTATGTTGCCCAGGCTTGTCCTGGCCTCAAGCTATCCTGCTGCCTTGGCCTCCCAAAGTGCTGAGAGATTACGAGACATATGCCACCACACCCAGCAGAGTCTCACTTTTCATCTTGTGTCTTTGAATATTTTAACCACACACAATAAATATGTATAGTTATTTATTTTAAAGTAGTCAGAGATAGTACAACCACTTTGGAGAACTGTTTGGAAGTTCATTAAAAAGTTAGACATACCCTGGCCAGGCACAGTGGCTCACGCCTGTAATCCCAGCACTTTGGGAGGCTGAGGCAGATGGATCACTTGAGGTCAGGAGTTTGAGAGCAGCCTGGCCAACATGGTGAAATTCTGTCTCTACTAAAAATACGAAAATTAGCCAGGCATGATGTTGAGTGGCTGTAATCCCAGCTACTGGGGAGGCTGAGGTGGGAGAATCATTTGAACCCGGGAGGCAAAGGTTGCAGTGAGCTGAGATTGTACCATTGCACTCCAGCCTGGGTGACAGAGTAAGACTCCATCAAGTAAAAGAAAGAGTTCCAGACTAATAGAGTCCAGTCCAAATATACAACTCTGGATCCCTTACATAATCTCCAGACAGAAGCTAATTCTCTGGTTTTAGCAGTGCTCATCACCACATAATTCTAGATTTACAAACCATACAACAAGGAGGCCTCTGTGTGCAATTAACACCTCTTGTTTTATCTGTGTAAGTTGACCAAGCCAAACAGGACAGAGCCTATACTCTATAAAGGCGCAATTCAGAGACCAAGTGAAATAGCCACCACCGAATCTGTGTACTAATGTAAATGATATATAAACATTATTGATCATTGGGATTGGGAATATATGCCACAAATTAAGCTCCAAAAAAATATATTGATGGATCTGAAAGGCTTTATGCTAAGGGGAAGAAGCCAGGTGTGAAGGATGCCCACCTACTGTGTGATTTTGTTTTCAAGAAGTTCTAGAATAGGAAGAACTAATCTATGATGGCAAAAATGAAAGCAGTGTTTGTTTCATTAAGGAGAAGGGCTTTGAGAAGGAACTTTTTAGAGCGGTGGAAGGTTCTGTGTCTGGGTTGATGGTTGAACAGGTGTCAAAATGAGTTTCTGTCAAAAGTCATCAAATTGTACGTATACTTTAAATGTGTGCATTTCACTGCATGTAAATTATACTTGAAACTATTTTTAAAAAGTAACTGGGCTGGGTGCAATGATTCCTGCCTGTAATCCCAGCACTTATGGAGGCTGAGGTGGGAGGATCGTTTGAGCTTAGAAGTTCAGGACCAGACTGGTCAACATGGCAAGACACCCATCTCTATTAAAAAAATGATAATAAAGTGGCCGACACAGTGGCTTATGTCTGTAATTCCAGCACTTTGGGAGGCCAAGATGGGCAGATCATCTGAGGTCAGGAGTTCGAGACCAGCATGGCCAACATGGTGAAACCCCATCTCTACTAAAAATATATAAATTAGCTGGGCGTCATGGCATTTGCCTGTAATCCTAGCTACTTGGGAGACTGAGGCAGGAGAATCGTTTGGACCTCAGAGGCGGAGGTTGCAGTGAGCCAAGATTGTGCCATTGCACCCCAGCCTGGGTGACAAGAGCAAAACTCCGTCTCTAAAATAAATAAATAAGATCATAATAAATAAAAAGTTATGGGGCAGCTATTTAATTTTTCTTTATAATCCTGTGCACTGAATAAATAGCCAAAGCTATAGCAATGGTGCGCAGCCAAGCTATAGTCACTGATAGGCCCAGTTTAACGGATTTTGTGTGTGATTATAGATCTTGTGATTAACTTGCCCCTCCCTCTCTGTGTCTCATTTACACGTCTGATCAACATGCTGTGGTTTAAGACCGTTTGCAGCCTATCATGGTTCCGCGTTTAAAATTCAGGCCCCACGCATTCGTTCTCATAAAATGGAACCTTTGATTCATGTCTCTAGTGTGAATCTAGATATCACACTGAGCTCAAGATCTGGGGCTGATTTGTAGGGGCTGCGTGGTCCAGAGGGAGAGCGAAACAAGCCACTCGAGAGAAGCCATTGGGGTAGGTTTTCCTGTTGCATCCCGTGACCCTGACATTTATGAGGGGAAGTGCTCAGCTGTTAGGAGATGTTAATGATGGCAGGTGACCCAAGTTTTCCTCCCTTCTTTCCTCCTTTCCTTCCTTCTTTATTTATTTATTTATCTGAGATGGAGTCTCACTCTGTCGCCCAGGCTGGAGTGCAGTGGTGCGATCTCGGCTCACTGCAACCTCCGCCTCCCTGGTTCAAGCGATTCTCCTGCCTCAGCCTCCTGAGTAGCTGGGATTACAGGTGCGTGCCACCACGCCTGGCTAATTTTTGTATTTTTAGTAGAGAAGGGGTTTCACCATTTTGGCCAGGATGTGGATTCAATCTCTTGACCTCGTGATCTGCTTGCCTTGGCCTCCCAAAGTGCTGGGATTACAGGCGTGAGCCACCGCACCCGGCCAGTTTTTCATACTTGACTTAGAAGCATCTGGGTTAGTTTCACCAAACCACATCCTGACATAAAGCAAATTACTGCATTTAAAATCACGGTGGCATGCACCTGTAATCCCAGCTACTAGGGAGTCTAAGGTGGAAGGATCACTTGAGGCCAGGAGTTCAAGCTTGCAGTCAGCTCTGATCCTGCCACTGCGCTCCAGCGTAGGCGATAGAATGAGACCCTGTTTCAAAACAAACAAAATAAAAAATAAAAATTGACCAGGCACTGTGGCTCATGGCTGTAATCCCAGAACTTTGGGAGGCTGAGGCGGGCAAATCACCAGAAGTCAGGAGTTTGAGACCAGCCTGACTAATATGGTGAAACCCCATCTCTACTAAAAATACAAAAATTAGCCGAGCATGGTGGCGCATGCCTGTAATCCCAGCTACTCAGGAGGCTGAGGCAGGAGAATCGCTTGAACCGGGAGGCAGAGGTTGCAGTGAGCCAAGATCACACCACTGCACTCCACCCTGGGGGACAGAGTGAGACTCTGTCTCAAAAAATAAAAAAAAAATCTGCTACCTTCCAATGATTCTGATAATAACTAGAATATTCCAGAAAAGTAAAAATTCATGTTGGCGGATTAGCCCCACTGAGAGGTGAAGGAATGGATTGTGAGGGTGCAATGTCACTATAGTTTACTTGTGTTGAGGCACTAGGCCAACCAAACAGTGGGACAGAATCGTGAATCCGGAAACAGCTTCATACATCCGAGAACTTAGACTATGACCAGCCATGGTGCTATTTATTCTAAATCAGCAGGAGAGAAAAGAGATTTTCTAAACTTAGCTGGTGCTTTGAAGACTGTCTAGCCATTTGGAAAAAAACAAAAGGAATAAAGTTGGTTCCCCTAGCTCCTTCTTTGAAACCTCAAATACCTTCCAGATGAATCAAAGATGTAAATGTGAAAAATGAAATCAAGAAATATTTAGGTAAAAATAGGAATAAGTTAAGTATAATTTTGGAAGCAGAATAATTTTTTCCTTTTGGAGACAGGGTCTTGCTCTGTTGCCCAGGCTGGAGTGCAGTGGCATGATCATGGCTCACTGCAGCCTTGACCTCCTGGGCTCAAGTGATCCTCCTGCCTCGGCCTCCCTAGTAGCTGAGACTACAGGCACACACCACCATACTGAGTTACCTTTTTGATCTTGTGTAGAGATGGGGTCTCCCTATGTTGTCCAGGCTGGTCTCAAAGTCTTGGGCTCAAGTGATTCTCCTATGTCAGCCTTCCAAATAGCTGGGACTACAGGCATGCACCACCATGCATGGCTAATGTTTTGTATCTTTTATAGAGACTGGATCTCACCATGTTGCCCAGGCTGATCTCAAACTTCTGGGCTCAAGCAATCTGCCCACCTCAGCCTCCTAAGACGCTGGGATTACAGGCATGAGCCACTGTGCCCAGCCAAGCCCAGAAGTCATTAAGAAAAAGATTAATCAACCTGACTATATAAAAATTTAAATCCGGCCAGGTGTGGTGGCTCACGCCTGTAATCCAGGCACTTTGGAGGCCAAGGCGGGCGGATCACCTGAGGTCAGGAGTTCAAGACCAGCCTGACCAACATGGTGAAACCCAGTCTTTATTAAAAAAAAAAAAAAAAAAATTAAATCCTCAGAAAGAAAAAAAAATCCACAAAGTCAAAAGACAAACAGTAAACCTGGGGACACATTTACCACAAGGATGAACTCAAGATAATTTCCTCGAGTCACAAAGAGCTTGGTTTTTCTCAGCAGGCATGAAAATTGGTACCCCCTTCCTTCTGAGGGTGACATAGTTCTAGAGACCAAGGCTTAAAATGTGCTCGACTGAGTATGCTGAGATCCAGCAACGATGCTCATTACAGCATTTTTTGTAAAAGGGAGAAGAGAAATAATCTGGGTAAATGACTTTGGGGACACCATAGAAAGAAATACCGTGCAGTGGCTAGAATGAAATGGATCTCTGAGGCTGATTTCTAGGGCATACTTTTTAAAGTTTTTCTTGAAAAGTAAGCATATTTTAGGCTGGGCGCGGTGGCTCATGCCTGTAATCCCAGCACTTTGGGAGGCCGAGGTGGGCAGACCACTTGAGGTCAGGAGTTCAAGACCAGGCTGGTCAACATGGTGAAACCCTGTCTCTACTAAAAATACAAAAATTAGCTGGGTTTGGTGGTATGCACCTGTAATCCCAGCTACTCAGGAGGCTGAGGTGGGAGGATCACTTGAGCCAAGGGAGGTTGAGGCTGTAGTGAGCCATATTCATGCCACTGCACTCTAGCCTGGGCAACCGAATGAAACTCTGTCACCAAAAAAAAAAAAAAAGAAAGAAAAAAGGAGGGAGGAAGGAAGAATAGAGAGAAAGAAGGAAGGAAGAGGAAAGGAAAGGAAAGAAAGAAGAGAGAACAAAGAAAGGAAAAAGAAAATAAAGAAGAACAAAAGAAAGAGAGAGGAAAAAGAAAGAAAATAGAACAAAAGAAAAGAACGGAGAAAGGAAAGAAAGAAGAAAGAAAATAGAAGAACAAAAGAAAGAAGAAGAGAAGAAAGAGGGAGAAAGAAAGATTTAGGCCAAGCACATGCCTGTAGTTCCAGCTACTTAGGGGGCTGAAATCGGAGAATTGCTTGAGCCCAGGAGTTTGAAGCTGCAGTGAGATGTGATCACACCACTGCACTCCAGACAGGGCAACAGAGGGAGACGCTGTCTAAAAGAAAACCCTGTTTAATAAATGGTGTTGGGAAAACTGGCTAGCAGTGTGCAGAAAGCAGAAACTGGACCCCTTCCTGACACCTTACACTAATATTAACTCCAGATGGATTAAAGATCTAAACATAAGACCTAACACCATAAAAACCCTAGAAGAAAACCTAGGCAAAACCATTCAGGACATAGGCATAGGCAAGGACTTCATGGCTAAAACACCAAAGCAATGGAAACAAAAGCCAAATAGACAAATGGGATCTAATTAAACTCCAGAGCTTCTGTACAGCAAAGGAAACAATCATTAG
>PVKP010034217.1:0-24389 GCA_004027715.1 Plecturocebus donacophilus | reverse complement strand
CACTTGTTTTCCATCAAGCCTTGCTCCGTTACTGATGAGGAACTAGCGTCCTCTGTAGGAGAGGCTTTCTGATTTTGAGTGTTCTCAGTTTTTTTACGGTGGCTTCTTGGCATCTTTATGGTTTTATCCATCTGTCGTCTTTGTAATTACCCAGTTTCAAATCAGGTCTCTGAGTGGACGTCCAGCTTGTTAATTCCCAACTCCGGAATCTATGTACTTTTCACTGTGCGACTCGCAACGCTAGCTAAGACAGCAGCGTTGAAATTCGTGGTGCTTTTCTGCCCGGGGGTCTCCGGTCTGGCTTCTCAGGCCCTTTTTCAGTCAGCTGGATGGACTGCTCTGACTTCCCAGAGCTCCAAACATCATCCAAAAGGAGACTCAGTCCCGTTTACTCCGCACCAAGAGCCGCCGAGCCGAGACGCTGGCAAAAAAGCCGCGCCAGCCGAAAGGGTCACGCTGGCGACCCGTGGGGCTCCTCCGCTGGGAATGTCCTGGTCCGTGGGCAGCAAGAATTTATCGGTAAGTGTGGCGTCCGCTGGCTCTCTGCGCTTTTACTGGGAGCTGCAATCCTGAGCTGCTAGTGATCAGCCATCTTGGATCTCTCTCCTGAAGTTTATCTTTAGTGTATAGAGAACTCTGGTTCACAAGGGGTTTTTTGCCCACACTATTCATTGTTCTCTGGCCTCTTTTTTTTCTGTTGAGAAGTCTACCATAATTTGTATGATTGTTCTCCTATATGTCTTTTTTGTTGGTTATTTGCAAGATCTTGTCTTTCTCTTTGACTTTTACTACAATCTATTGAAGTGTAGTTTTCTTTGTGTTTCTCTTTCTGGGGGTATGCCAAGTTCTTTAGATCTGTTTGTCAATGTTTTTAAATCAAATTTGGAAAATATTTGGCTATTTTTTATTTCTTTTCTTTCTTCTTTCTTTCTTTTTTTGAGACAGGATCTCACTCTGTCGCCCAGGCTGGAGTGCAGTGGCCCAGTCTCTGCTCACTACAACCTCTGCCTCCCAGGCTCAAGCTATTCTCATGCATCAGACTCCCAAGTAGTTGGGATTACAGGCACCTGCCACTATGCCCAGCTAACTTTTGTATTCTTTTTGTAGAGACAGAGTTTCGCCATGCTGACCAGGCTGACCTCAAGTGATCCTGACCTCAAGTGATCCACCTGCCTCGGCCACCCAAAGTACTGGGATTACAGACATGAGCCACCACATTCAGCCTATTACTTCTTTAAATATTTTTTCTGCCCTTCCTCATTCTCTTCTCCCTCTGTTATTCTAATTACACATATATTAGACTATTTGATATTGTTCCCCAGGTCCCTGAAACTCAGTTCATGTTTTATTTCAGTCTTTTTGTACTTTGTTCTTCCAACTGAGTAAATTCTACAACTATCTCTTCAAGTTCATTAGCCCGTTTTTTTCTTCCATCATTAATAGGTTGTGACTTTTCATATAGTAATTTTTTTATTTGCTCGTTGACCTATTCACTTCCAGAACTTACTTATATATACATACAATTTCCATTTATCTTCTGCTATTACTCCACTGTTGACTTATTATGACCATCTTTTTCTTACGTTCTTGAATATATTTATAAAAATTGCTGTAAAGTCTTTGGTAATTCTAGCATACATGTGATTTGACAATCTGTTTCTATTGGCTCTTTTTTCTCTTGACTGTTATATTTCTTCATACATATGGTAAATTCTGATTATATAGTGAAAATTGTAGATGATATGTTATATAAACTGTATTTTGTTTTCCTTCTTTAAAGGATATTAATTTTACAGGAAGTTTTATTTCTTAAGCATCACATTGAACTTGTATTAAGTTTTTTACAATTTGTTAGATCAGGATTGTTGGAAGCCTAAGCTCTTCAAATTGAAAAATCTCCAAACCCTGTCTCTCCTGTGGATCTTGATAAATTGTGCTATTTGAACTTGTCATGACAGGCATAGTAGAAGCCTCCCTTTAAGTTATGGTTCTTTTTCCTAAGGCGTAGCCTTTCTGGTGTCTCAGCAGTGTCAATATTATATAATGGGGTAGTATTGAGGCCTTTCCAATCTGACTGAGCCAGAAATTCAAAGTCTCCCAGCACTGTTGGATCTCAGTATCTCTGCCTAGCTCTCAGTACAGTAGCAGCAACAGCCCTTTGGCTGGCCTTGTGTATCACTCTGCACATGCACATATCAACCCTGAGCAACGGACTTGTGGACTACACATATTTAAACCTTTCCATTTTCCCCACACTCTGGCAGCTCTCTTGCCTTCAGCACACAGCCATTTAGGTTTTAACAGCTGCAGCAACCTCATACCCTGATCTTTGCCTCCTCAGATCAGCAGAACTGCCGTGTTCTGCTTGTGCTGCAACTGGGAAATTGACCCCAGGCAGAATACTAAGGTAATAATGGGCCTCACCTCATGAGTCTTTCTACTCTCAATTACATTGTTGTGCTTACTTTTTGTTGTCCACTGCTTAGAAATAATTGATTTATTTCTCCCTAAACCCCTAGTGTTAATTTTCTCTGATACATTACTTTTTTAGTGTTCTGGTTTCATAACAATTTATTTTTGTGCTTCTTAGTTTAAAAATTTGTTTCTCTCTGAATTTCTGTTTGGTTTTAAAAATGAAAAACCACAGAAATAGCCAACATAAAATATATGCTTCTGTACTTAGTGAAGATAAATATTTTGTGGTGTTTATATATCCAGTGGGTACATTAAGTATCAACTACTCATTTTCTGTTGACTTATAAATCTCTGAAAGTTATTAGTATGAAGTGTTTTCAAAGTTTTGCCTAAGAACATGTCAGTTTTTCTCTCAAATTTACAACTAATACGTACATATAAATTCATGAATTTAACCCTGGTGATAAAAATTAAAATAACAGATACTATATATTTTATATGTTATAATAGATATATTTATCTTTTTCTTATTGAATCTTTGGAAAGTAAATGTCTCACATTTCAACCAACTATTAATCAAAATTTAAAGAAGGGAAAATCATTATTAAAAGTTTTAATATCTGCTCAATTTGAAAATTCTCTTTTCAACATTATGTGTCAGACAATATGTAAAGAGATTCATTTTGAGAATATAGGTAACATTTCAAACAAATACCTTTTGTGAGATTTTCCTTTCATATGGTTTCTTTAAACGTAGGGAAATTTATCAGTACATTAAACTGGAAGGCTGTTTCTTGTCCCTGTTGACATTCTTCAGAAACCTTGTTGAGATTTGTGGTACATCTGGTATAGCCAGTGAGTCATCTTTCATAATATGCTCAATGTCTGCTTGCCTCAGGACTAGGTCTCTGCTGGCGAACCTTGGCCTCTTAAGTCACAGAAATCAGTCTTTGAATTAAAAGTTATTAATGGCATGCATTAAGTATCAGCTGTCATTTGCTCCAGGGAAGAGAAATCTCATGGACAGTTTGCACAGTGTGGCTCATTTATTGTGTTAAATGTCTTTCAATAAGGATAGCTTATTTTTTAATTTTATTCAAAATTCACAAATTTGAGAGGGTCATTTGTTCTACACTATAAACAAAGGAAAGATGTTTCAGTTAAGAATTTTGATAGAACTGGAAAAAAAAATAAACCCACAACTTAAAATAAGTAATACTATCATCAACAAACTATAACCTGTTGTAAAGAAAACGGGGTCCCCATTCTTTCTGGCTGACTTACAGTGCAGAAAACATAACATGCCATTGAAATATCTTTAAAAAGTAGAAGAAGAATAATCAAAGGCAAACAGCTCCATATTTTCTTACTCTAGTTATAGGACTATTTTTGTCCATTTTCTAATTTATCTTTTGCTATTTTTGTTAATTTTTTTTAGTCATGATCCACACAATTAAATTTGTAGTGAGTGCATCTTTAGGTTTTGTTTCAGCAAGTAGAAAGCACTTCTGCATGAATTTGTCACACTTCATTGGCATTCACTCTCCACACACTGTCAAGAGTTCTTGCTTTATTTGTAGCCTTTTCCTTCTTCCACCCTCAGTTTACCCCTATGAAGTCATCACCTGATTATAATGTCTTAGCTTCAGGCAATTGACAGAGATCTTTCTGGTGACCACCACAATGCAGTGCTATTTCACTCTTTGGCAGGTCATATCTGATTTGATTTTGACCTCTTATTATCTTTGGCCTACCATACAGTTGGGTAGTGTGTAATGATATATGGACTGAATAATCATTTAAAAAAAAAAAAAAGAAAGAAACACCTCATGTTCATGGCTGCAGCCAGTTATTTTGAAGGACGCATCCCATAGATTGGGTTAGCCTCTTAAGAAGTCCTGTGTAAGCAAACTTGGATGACATTTGCTTTCTCTGCAAAAAATGTCTTTAAAGTTGAGATGTTTTCCGTTATCAGTTATATTTTTAAATTTTTGAGGTTTGGTAAGAGCTGGCTTCTTTTTTTTTTACAAAGCTGAGGCAAGTGAAAATAGACTTCTTACAATGAACCTTTAATTAAGGGTGGGTGGTGTTCTCAATTCTAGAGGTCAGAAACTCTAAGAGGACACTTAAGAATTTTGCTGCTTTTAGATGTTTGACTGGCTTATTTTAATGGAAACACTGGTGGTAAATCCAATACTATAAAGAGACATTCCTGCATTTTGTTAAAACATTTTTTGGAAACAAGTGATAAATTTTTGGAAAGCAAGTATATGAAGCTCCCCAAGCATTCATGTAGTTAAATTTGTTTATCAAGATATATTTTAAGCACTTCATTGGTAGAAATACAATTCTTATGTAAGCAATACTGCTGTCTATTCACAGATACCACAGATTGGAAATGCCCTTGTCAGCTCACAAAGTTGGGCATGTGATCTTGGCGTCTTCATCAACTTCCTTCATTCTAATTTTACTTATCAAAATAGAATCTATCTGTAACTCCATTTGCACCAGCAGTCCAAGCTGTCTGGCATTATTGGAATTGTCTCAATGCCACATCTTGGTTTGACTTTGCCCTTTGCATGCCCTTTGCCCTGTCTCTCTGCTCTTGGCTTTAGTCTGAACTATTCCCTGGCTTTGTTGGTGCTCACTGGTATTGGAGAAACAATGGACTTTGGGCTTCAGCTGATGAATTTCTCTGATGGTGGCCAGGGCTGAGACTGGGAGCTGCCAGCATCCATGGATTTGACCTGCTATGGAGCCAGGGAACATGTGGTGAATCACAATCCTTTCTGTATTTAATGTGCTCTTATATAGGCCCTTGGGAGCTACATGGAGCTGAGGATTATAAAACCCAGCTGGTGGCTAGGAGCCCTTACCTTCTCTTCAACCTTCATTGAATACCAAATGATATCAGGGCAACTATTTTTTTCTTGTTCCATATGGAACCAAAATATAAAAAAAGGATTTATATAAAATATAAATCTTCTTAAATATAAAAAAGGATTGAAATATCTAGAGTATACTATAAAAATTTTCTTAAAATAATCCGATGTGGCATTATGTTTCATTTGATAGTAAACAATTTTTTAATTTTTAAAAAAAAACTCTCTCCTGAATCCTCAATTTCCCTTTTCTTACAAGTAGAATTCTATTTTGGTTTAGGCTAATAGTGACTGTTAGGAGAGAAAGTGCCAGAGCATCTGTGATATGGCTGTTTTCCCTGATGCTGGTGCTTAGCTGTTGCTAAGGGAGTCTAAGAAAACAGTGGCTACTCATATTTTATTGAAAAAGCTGCACATAAATTCTGATTCTAACCATGAGATCAGGAACTTCATTGTGAACAGAATGACTTGCTAACCTGGAACTCAGTTCTGTATACTCCATCATACTGATCTCAGTTCTGACATTCAGACCACAAATTTTGGCTTTAGGAAAAGTTCCCATGTTTATAAGATTATACACACACACACACACACACACACACACACGTATATATATGTATACACGTAAATATAATTATTTATATATTTGTACTTATACATCTACAACCATCAAACTGTACTAACACTCAGTTGAAAGATGAGAGCACAACTAGCAACCTTGAAGACCTCATGTACCATTTCTTATTTCACAAAATCACCTTACATTTTATTTATAACTTCACCATAAACAATTATATCTCTAAAAATTACATGGTAAGTTTGAAGACGTTTGAGACCTTTTAAAAATCTCATTATACTTTGTGTATTCTTCTAAAACTTTCTTTTAAAAAATTTTTAGGTGTTTTGTTGCATCAAAATGCACATAAAATTTACCATCTTAACCATTTTTAAGTGTACAGTTCCATATTGTTAAATATGTTCACATTGTTGTGCAACCAATCTCCACAACTTCTTTACCTTACAAAACTAAAACTTAAGCAAGTACAAATTTTCCCCTCCGCCCAAATCTCTGACAGCCATCATTCTACTTTCTCTATGAATTTGACTACTGTATATACATTTCAGTTGAATCATACATATTTGTCTTTTTGTGCTAGCTTATTTCATTTAGCATAATGTCCTCAAGATTCACCTGTTAACAGCGTGTTCGAATTTCCTTCCTTTTACAGGCTAAACTGTTGATATCATAAAGTCAACATTATGCCCATGGGCTAAACCATGTTGATGCATATAGCTATGGCTGATTACTTTCCACTGCTTTTATTCTATTATACAACTATTTCATAACTTATTTATTCATTCTGTTTTTCTGGACTTAGAGCTGTTTCCAGGGTTGGCTGACTGGTTTATTTCCTGTTTAATCAATGCCCATGGAATAGTGTTGTTCATGCCATCTTATTCATATTGTTTGCACCTGTGCAAGAGTTTTTCTAAAGCATAGACCTAGAAAACTGCTGGATGATGGGGCACATGCTAACTTAACTGGATGATGCCAAATTGATGTCCAAAGTGTTTATGCTGATCTATATTCCTGCATGAGAGCTCTTGCTGTCTCACTCTGTAGTCAGTACTTGATATTGTTAGAATTTTTAATGTCTGCTAATCTGGTGGGTGTGAAATAGTATCTCATTGTGGTTTTAATTTGCATTTTTCTGATTGCTAATGAAGTTGGAGCACCTTTTTTATGTCTGACTTGAATCTTCAAATCTATTTCCGGAATAGAAGAGAAGAAATATAAGTCGAGGGAGAGAGAGAGAAAGTATTCTATATCCAGACCTTAACTCTGGAACTGTAACTTTTTAATTGACCATAACTCTGTCAGCTCTTTTATCCCATTGGAGCAGTTTAAATATATGAAATGAGTACTGCCCTTAAATCCTCTGCTGAACAGCTTCGCTCCTGATGCTGCACAGAATCTTTGAATGAAAGGGACAATGCGGTCTATAGCTAGACCTCTGGAAAGCTCAGAGGACCACAGTCTAATGTTTTTGACTGAGAGACATATGTAAATGTGTATGTGTGTGTTTGTGTGTATAAAACAAATGCTACACATGATTAAGTATCTTAAAACAATTCTTATACTTAGTAGGTAAAATACAGTTTAGTATTTTTACTTTGAATTATTCCAGTCTTGTTTTACTTCTTTATTTTCTTCCCTCCTTCCCTCTATTCCTATCTCTCTTTTTCTCTTCCTCTCTCTTCCTCCCTCCCTCCCTTCCTTCTTTCCTTTCTTATTTTTTTTTCTTTCTTTTTCTCTTTTTTGAAACAGAGGAGTCTTGTTCTGTCGCCCAGACTGGAGTGCAGTGGCATGATCTTGTTGGCTCACTGTAGCCTCCCCTCATGGGTTCAAGTGATTCTCCTGCCTCAGCCTCCTGAGTAGCTAGGATTACAGGTGTCCACCACCATGCCCAGCCAATTTTTGTATTTTTGGTAGAGACAGGGTTTTGCCATGTTGGCCAGGCTGGTCTAGAACTTTTGACCTCTGGTGATCTGTCCACCTCAGCCTCCCAAAATGCTGGAATTGCAGGCATGAGCCACCATGCCTGGCCCCTTCTTTTCTTTCTGATTACCACCAACTAAGTTGATTTTACAATCCACAACTACAGTGGCTCCCAGTGGGGACATTGCTGCTTTCAGGGAATATTTTGGATATTTATAAGAGATTTTCTGGCATTTATCAGCCCCAGAGATATGACATATGAGACAGTCTTAAAAAATAAAAATTGTTCCAGTATCACAGAACATTCAATATTGATATAGACGATCATTGGATATTTATAAAAGAACTTTCACAAAAAGTATATTATTCATAGTTTTGATATACAATATGCACTCATATTGTAAAACTTATATTAGTATGTCTTGCAAAATTGTGGTTTCTTGCCCTTGGAAGTGGAAGCTCCTTGCAGGCAGGAGAGACATAGTGTTCATCTGGGTTACCTCTAAGGCACCGTCGAAGGACTTTGTATATAGAAGGTAGAAAGGCAGTTTAGTGGAGGGTGAGACATAGACTTCAGTTAAAGAAAGACTTGATTTAAATTCCAACTGTACCATGTCCAGTTGTCACGGACTAGGGTAAGCTATAAAGCTTCTTAACCATCCATTACTCACCTGCAAAATGAATTAATAATAACACAAATTCTAAAGCTTCAGTAGGGATTAAGTAAAATAATGTTTGTAAAAGTGCATATAGTAGGTGGTCAAATTATCAAAACTATTATGACTGTTAATAATTATTTGTATTTACTAGACATTTGTTCACTTGACTTTGACCTATCTTGTTCTAATGTTTTTATTATAAACATAATAATAGGCACTAACTTTATGTCAAACATAAGAACTTTATGTGGATTACTTTTCCTTAAGTGAATATTTGCTACAAACCTCAAAGTAATTATAATTATTATTTAGCTGAGAAAATTTAGGTTACCAGAGGTTATATAACTTGCTTAAGATTTCCTTGTTAGTAAAGAAGGAAGCCAAGATTTGACTAAGAAAATTCAATGTCAGTACCTACGTCTTAACCATTTTTATGTTGTTTCTTGATATAGAGAACTTTTGAAAGTTCTATAGTGATACAGTCTTGTACTATAACTGGCTTCAAGTTTACAAATCTGTCAAGTTGACAAATCTTAGATATTGTTCCTCAGAAAATAAAATATACTGATATAACAGGAAAAAATGCCTGTGGCCAAGAACACAAACATAAGAAAATGTGTAAAATTTGGCAAAACTAACTTATGTTGGAAATCAGACATCCAATTCCAAAATTTAATTTGTGACTTAGGACTGAATGTATTATGGAATCTTGTTTTTCTAATAGTACCATATCATTAATCAGCTAAGAAGTGAAATAGTGAAATATTTGACCAGGCATGGTGGCTCATTCCTGTAATCCCAGCACTTTGGGAGGCTGAGGTGGGTGGATCACTTGAGGTCAGGAGTTCCAGATCAGCGGGCCAATATGGTGAAATCTCGTCTCCCTAAAAATATGGAAGAAAATTAGTTGGGTGTGGTGATGCGTGCCTGCAGTCCCAGTTACCAGGAGGCTGAGTCAGGAGAGTTGCTTGAACCCAGGAGGCAGAGATTGGAGTGAGCTGAGATCACATCACTGCACTTCAGCCTAGGTGAAGACTCTATCTCAAAAAAAAAAAAAAAAGAAAGAAAATAAAAGAAAAGAAAAAAAGAAATATTTAAAACCTAGCATACTTGGATATGAATCCAGATTACAAAATTGAGCATGAAAGTAAAGCTTCAGGCAAATAATACAGAGCTTCTACAAGGAGCTTAGAGGGAACATGCAATATTTGGTTCCTCTGCTAATGGGTCTAGCAGTTCTTGTCTCAGTTCTCTTGGGGGCTGGTCAACAGCCCTCTGACCAATATGGCCATTGAAAGAGTTGTATTTTTACCATGGAATACTATGCAGCCATAAAAAAGGATGAGATTATGTTCTTTGCAGGAAAATGGATGGAGCTGGAGGCCATTGTCCTTAGTAAACTAAGACAGGAACCGGAAACCAAATACTACACGTTCTCACTTATAAGTGGGAGCTAAGTGATAAGAACACATGAACACATTGAGGGGAACAACAAACTAACCCTCAGCTAAGTAGCAATGCAAGCCTCTAACCTCATGAACGTGGAGCAAGAAGTCTGATTGGATGGGCCACAAACCCATCCCCACTCCTGGAAACACCATTCAAAGTATCTCACCCTCCGGAGGGCTCAGGTGAAGCTTCTTGTTTGGGATGCATTCTTTGCATGTGATGAATTTATGCATAAGCGTAAGGAGGGAGTAGGTGCTGCACTGAGCTCCAGAAGCAATTCATAGCAGTACTTTAGTGACAGCATCAGATGGCAGGCAAAGCCGTGTATCAGAAGAGCTCATACTAGACAGTCCAATAACATTGCACAAGTGTTCATACAATTTAATTTTTATGGGAGTGACATGTGATGGGGTGTTGATGTGCAATCAAGTTAAGCCAGGAGAAAAGAAATGTGCAACAGAGCTGGAGTCAATACGGTAGCTGAATAGCCCCATTGATTTGACAAAAATTTCTGTGAGTGCAGTTCATTTTAGGGTCCATGTGGCCCATAGATGGGAGGCTATTGGAAGAAGAATGTTAGCAGAACAGCTGAGGCAAAGGCTAAAGTCATGCCAGAAAGAGAAAGCCTTGAGGGGAGGGAAAGGGGATTGTTAGTGATAGGCAGGATCCTAAAGCAGGGTGCAGCATTGGAAATGGGCGCCAATCTCAGTGAATACTTTTTATCTTTTTTAAAAGAATCTATGTGTGTAGGAAAATTAGGCCCCCCAGTTCCTTACTAAGAAGTGTCTATTGTCATTAGCTCACACAAATACCAGAAATGGGAATGGAGATAAGGAAATCCCTCCTCATCCCTTTAAGTTTTTATGATTTATATTAATTTAAAATAAAATCAATTCCATGTCTGGTATTTCTTTAAAACTTACTCACAGTGAACTTAGTAGTTTCTATCAAATATTGGTGATTCTATAATAGATATTTTTAAAACTTCTAAAAAGTCTTTTGTAAGGGAGAAAGAGTGATATGTTTTTCTCACCTATCTCAAGGTTTATGCCTGAAACCCCTACAACAAAGGCAAATTAACAACAGAAAAGCACAACACATTTATTTCACCAAAGTCTTATGTGACACAGGGGCTTTCAGAAATAAAGACCCAAAGAAATAGGAAAAACTGTATTTTTCTGCCTAGATTTGATGAGGAGTGGACAGTCATGGAGAATGATTGGACCAAAGCGGGAAGATGTAATGGTCGTCAAGGGAGCTTGGTAAGGCGTGTTTCTTCAGAGTTCCCCAAGTGCATCTGTATCCTCATTCCTTTTCTCCAGCCATAGGACAGGGCACCTGTAACAGGAGGTTCTTATGACCTACTTTTAGGGGAAGTAGGTCAGAAAATTCTTGTATGGCCCTTTCTCACACAGCAAGGCAGGAGAAAGTCAGAGAGTGATTTTCTTGCTTCTTTGGCTTTCTCAATTTCCATGACACCATGTTTTGGGGTACTATTTCCTGCACTTCATCACTTTCTAGCCCTGGCACTTGGAAACTGGGATAGCTTCCCTTACATTAAATGAAAAAGAATGATTTCGTATGATGTCAGCCATATATCTTCAGATTATCAAGAGCTGGCAAACTAATTTGCTTAAAGTTTAGAATTTCTGTGTTAGCATATACTCATTCATTACCATGTAGCTCTTGAAGTAGAATGTTTCTGGGTATTCTGAAATATTTTCCTATAGCTCTTCTCTATCCCTGGCAAACAGTAAACTAAAGGAATTCTACAGATTGAATGACTTCTTTTGTATGAGTCTACAGTTTGATGATGAGCCATTATTATGTTTTCAAAGGGCATGCCAGATATAAAGGCAATTGGTATTTAAGATGTTTTCACATCAAAAACAAAGTATTGCATATGCATTGTCTGAAATAATACCAGAAATACAATGAATGCTCTGTACACGTTGATGATGGCAATGAAATGATGAGACTGAGCTGTTTTAGCTGTAGTCTTCTGTTACATGTATGTAACATAATTTTAGCAGATACCCATATAGCAATAATTAACACTTATAGAACATGTTATATTTGACAAAGTTTTGCTAACACATGTTTTTCAGGACAGGCTACATTTTACTGTACTTACAACAACTTCCAAAATATTTTTGGTCTAACACAACAAAGGTTTATGCTGTATTCATGCAAGGCCAGCTGCAGATTTTAGAACATCAGTTGGGGCCACTTTTGCTTTAGACACTTCCACATCATGGTGAGCTATTAGAATCAAGACAGCAGGGGAAAGAGAGCAGGAAAACCATGCATTGGTTCTTGAATACTTCTGGCTGGGAGTGACACAAGCCCCTTCTGCTCAAATTTCATTGGCCCAAGCAAGTCATGTGGCTGCATCTGACTTCATGGAGGGCACAGGTCCAATCTTGTGGCTCAGAAGGAAATGAGAAAATAAAATATTGGTCAGCAGCAGTAATGTCACCACATCTACATTATCTTATTGACAATTTAATCTTTCAAAGAGCTCTGTGAGGGTCAAAAATTTTTATTCTTATTTTATAGATGAAAAAAGACTCAGAAATAACTTGCCCGCAGTCACCCAGTTGGTAAGAAATGCACCACTTGGACCCTAGTCCTCTAATTCTAAATCTTCTATGTTTTTTTTCTATCTACCATCTTGATGGAGTCTATTGCTGAGAGTGTATTTGTTTTCAGGAGGAGAGTTCCCATTGAATTAGGATTTTTCTTTTTCTTTTGGCAGAATAATCACTTACAATATTGCCAGGTGTGTAGTTATACCTAATGTGTCAGTATGTAGCCTGCCATCTGAAACTAAAGTCAGGGAAGGGGCTGTTATTTTTTTCTTTCTTTTTTTTTTTTTTCTGCAGGGAGAGTTCTTAGGTGCAGTGTGGGAAATCTTCCCAGGACCCTGGACTACATGTACTAGCTCTTGAGTGGGCCCAGAGGGTATGAGCAGCGAGTCTTGGGAGCTTGTCTCTGCAAGTCTCCACACCCAGGAACCAGCGCTTTGTGTGCCCAGTGGCGTGTCCCGCCCCACACCCACAGCCGAGGAGCCTGGAGATGAAGGACTTCAGTCATCAGCTGGCCTTTTTCCCAGATGCTTAACGAATGGTTTACACTTTACAGATAATGACAGCAGGTCTTCAATCAGGTCCAGTCATTTGCCCAATGTCATAGAGCTAAACGAGGTGGGGAGGGAGGACCCAGGGCTACATGATCCTCAGGGAAACTCTTTCAGTTGTACTGCCTTGCCTCTGAAAGGGGCCTCACAGGATGCTATGCCAGAGACTTCTGAGAGCAAATAAAAGTTAGGGAGATGGATTATAGTTTGCACCCACAGCTGGAAAGAGCCCATTCTTTAATGGAAAAAGAGAGGAATTAAGGACTATCTCATTGACTAAATAGTAGTATCATTACCATGCCCCAATAACTTTGAATCATTGAACGACAGATGTGAACCATTCCCCCAAAAGTCCAAGACTGAGATGGCCTTGGTAGGGAAGTGTGTGCACACAAGCACTGTCTTAGTTATTTGTGCTGTTATGAGAAAATACCTGAGAAATAGCCGAGACAAGGTAATTTATAAAGAACAGAAAAGTATTTTCTCACAGTTGTGGAGGATTGGAAGTCTAAGATCAAGGTGCTGGTAGGTTGAGTGACTGTTGAGGGCGCCTGTCTCTGCTTCCAAGACGGCTGTCTTGTTGCTGGTTTTTCACGTGGTGGAGGAAGAAAGGCAAAATGGCCCAGCTAATTCTCTCCAGCCCCTTAAGAAAGCACTAATCATATCCATGAGGGCAGACCCTTATGGGCTAGTCACTTCTTAAAGGTGATTAAGAGTTATATCACTTAATATTGTTGCATTGGGGATTAAGTTTCAACATAAATTTTGGAAGGGACATGAACATTGGAAGCACACACATGCATGTACTCACATACACACAAACACATATACACACACCCCAAACACATACTCAAGACTTTTCTCATAATCTCATGTTTCTAATCTCTTTATTAGTTACTACTTTCTTAGAATAACCAAATGTGAAATGGAATGTACTTAAACAGCAAATGAGAAGTAGAGAAACAAATTTTATTTGTAGATGGCTAGGGTTTTGGATTATAATGTGTGATTTTAGTTTTTTATTTGGGGTAAAGCCAAAATTATGATTAGTTTTTATTTCTTTTTGTGCAAAGTAGACTTTGTTACCAAAAATATTTCACAAACTCCCCAATTTGCAATTTTTTTGTAGAATTGTGCCTAGGAAAATAGTTCTGCATAAACTACTTAAGAAAGTTGAATATCTCTAAGACCAAATCTCCAACATGCGTTTGGTTTTATGATTGGTGTGGGATAAGGAGCCTGGGTGTGTGAGAGCAGTTTGTAGGGCAAGAGAAGCAAAATTGCAGTTATGATTGCTGGAACTCTTCTAGGTATGTGCACATCATAGAGAAGAAAAGTCTTACTGTCAGACTGATGTAAAATCCCCCCAACCTGGCTAAATTTCTTTGAAATTAATAATCATACAGACCAGTGCCACTATGACTGTGTTCCCTTACATTTTATACATACCTTTTTTGAGAATGCATGCAATTTAATGGGAATAAATTTTATTATAGAGAAAATATAAGAAGCAAAACTACCTTTCTCAATGACTGAAATATTTATAAACTGAGGGATTGAGGGCACCGGTGTATATGAAGCTGTCTGAGGCAGCATACAGTCATTTATGGATTTCTATATATAAATAATTGACCTGAAAACTGCACACCATTATCCCACGTGTATAAGAGCAAATGGCCCAAAGAGCTTTATTGGACTGCTGCTTTGCTTGAGTTATTCAACAAATAGGCTGCATCGTTTCTTCTTCTTTTCTTTTATCTTTACCTCTTTCCTTCTTTCTTCAGCATATATTTTTTGAAAGCTGTATTAGGGTTCTACAGAGAAACAGAACCATATGATGTGTGTGTGTGTGTGTGTGTGTGTGTGTGTGTGTGTGTGTGTGTGTGTGTGATATATATATAGAAAGAGAGAAGAGGGCAAGAGAGAGAGAGAAACAGCAAGAGAAAGATTTAGTATGGGATGTGGTTCATAAAATTATGAAGGTGGGGACGTCCTACGATCTGCCATCTGCGCACAGGAGAACGAGGAAAGCCGGTAGTGTAATTCAGTCCGAGTCAGAAGGTCTGAGAACCAGGAGAGCCAATGCTCCTGGTCTGGGTCCGATAGCCCAAGTTCCTGGAGTGCTGATATCCAAGGGCAGGAGAAGATGGATGTCCTAGCTGACACAGAGAGTGATATGCCCTTTCTCAGCCTTTTTGTTCTATCTGGGCCCTCCATGGATGGGACAATGCCCACAAAGGTGAGGGTGATCTTTGCTTAGCTTACTGACTCCAATGTCAATGTCTTCTGAAACACCATTATAGACACATTTAGACATGTTTTTCCAGCTCCTTGGGCATCCCTTAATCCAGTCAAGTTTACGTAAAATTAACCCTCAGAAAGGCTATGTGCCTGCTCCTCTTCTAGGCTTCCCCTACGCAGAAAAAGCAATAAACAAGGAGTCACTCTCTTCTTGTGGAGTTAACATTCAAGAGTAAAGGAAAAACACAGCATCAAAGATGTGAAAAAGAAAAAAAATTCTTTGCTTGAGACAGGGGCTTGGCAATGAAGCCATATTGGTTCATCAGATAATGAATCTCTGAAGAGTTTGCATTTGCAATGTGAGCAAATGACCATAAGAATACCTGGGGAGAAGAGAATTCCAGGCAGAGGAAAGAGTTAAGGCGAAGGCAGATGGCAGGGAGGCAAGTTTAATTACAAGAGCCCGTGTGGCTGGAGCTAAGGCAGTGGCAATAACACAAGCAGTGTGAAGGGAAGGTAGTCAGGACTGGATCATGTAGTGGTATCTGATGCTAAGGAATTTGGATGGAAGAGTCCATGGATGTATTGTTTTGTTTCAGATCTTTTCTGTAATTCGGATTTCATCCTCTTAGCTCTGTGTCCTCCAATTTCCAGGCTAATACTTTTCCCTTCGGAACTGGTGCTTTCAACTCCCAATTGGCGTTGGCATCACTCTCTCCTCATGTTCTTCCCACCGCTTGGACTGATCGTTCCCTGCTTCTTCACTGACTCCTCTACCTTGGCTCACCCTTTAGGTGTTTGCAAGCCCAGATACAACCCTTGACTGTCTTCTTTCTCTTGGAACTCTCTCTGGGTGACTGCCTTTAAGTCATGACTTCTTTTCTAATAGTTCTCCAACCCAGCCTTGAGGTCTCAGTTGAACTCACAGGCCAGCAGAACATCTCCCCTGAGTGATATCTAGTCTCTTCAGTGTCATCATTTTCAGTGTCTCCATACTGACAATGCAATACCAACCTCACACCTGCAAGAATGGCCATAATCAAAATTCAAAAAATGGTAGATGTTGGCATGAATGAGGTGAACAGGGAACACTTCTACACTGCTGGTACAACCACTATGGCAAACAGTGTGGAGATTCCTTAAAGAACTAAAAGTAGAACTACCATTTGATCTAGCAATCCCACTACTGGGTATCTACCTTGAGGAAAAGAAGCTGTTACACAAAAAAGATACTTATACATACATGTTTATAGCAGCGCAATTTGCAATTGCAAAAATGTGGAACCAAACCAAACCAAACCAAACCAAACCAAATGTCCATCAATCGATTAGTGGATAAAGTATGATACATATATATCTATATAATATACATATATCTATATAATATATCATATATGTGATATATATATGATATATCATATATATATATCATAGTTAACTTTATCCACTCATCAATGAGTGGATAAAGTATGATACATATATAGATATATACATATATCTATATATATAAAATAGATATATGATATATATGATATATATATATATATATCATATATATATAATAGTTACTTTATCCACTCACTGATGGATGGGCATTTGGGTTGGTTCTACAGTTTTGCAATTGCAAATTGTGCTGCCATAAACATGTATGTGCAAGTATCTTTGCTACATGTCCTCCAGTTTCCATAAACTATCATATATATATATCAAAATTACTTGATACATATATAATGATCATATATATATATTATAATTATATATATATAATTATATATATATATAATGATTATATATATATATATATATGATAGGTACTTTATCCACTCACTGGTTGATGAGCATTTGGGCCTATATGATATATAATATATATTGGGTAATCAGATAATGAATTCCTGCTTCTTCAGAAGGCTGTTTTACTTGAGAGTTTGAAATAGTTTGTCTACTTTTTCCTTTACCATTTTTTTCTATATGAATTCCATTTTCTTTTTTTATAATTTCAACTTTTGTTTAGATATATATATCAACTTTTGTTTATATATATCCAGTCTCATCCATATATATGTTATATATATTATCCATATATAATATATATATTACATATATATATTATATGGATGAGATTGGAGACTATTATTCTAAGCGAAGTAACTCAGGAATGGAAAACCAAACATTTCATGTTCTCACTCATAAGTGGGAGCTAAGCTATGAGGACGCAAAGGCATAAGAATGACACAGTGGACTTTGGAGACTCATGGGGAAATGGTGGGAAGAAGATGAGGGATAAAAGGCTATGAATTGGGTGCAGTGTATACTGCTCAGGTGATCGGTGCACCAAAATCTCACAAGTCACCACTAAATAACTTATTCATGTAATCAAACACCACCTGTTCCCAAGAACCTATGGAAATAAAAAATTTAAAAAACAATACAAATAAATAAAATGAAAAGTAAAGAAAAACTGTTGGATAGTATGCTCGCTATCTGGGTGATGAGATCACTCATATTCCAAGCCTCAGCATCATGCAATATACTCATGTAATAAACCTGAATGTGTACCTCCTGAATCTAAAACAAAAGTAGAAATTATTCTTAAAAAAGAAAATGGAAGTCATATAGAAAAGAAAGCTAAGGAAGAAGTAGACAAGCTGTCTCAAATGTCAAGTAAAATGACCTTCTGAAGAAGCAGGGAAAAGCAGGAATTTCTCAGTAGGAAGAGAAGGACAGGAGGACTGCCAGGAAACCTCTGCATGGCCCTGACGAGGCTGTGTGCAGCAGGTCCAGCTGCATCCCTGGCTGCAGCTACCAGTCTGCCAGGCAAAGGCAGGTGGTTCTCCCTAACCTAGGAGAGACCTGCCCTAAGAACAGGACTCCCAGTTAAGTGAAAAGAAATGAAATACTCTGAGCCAGAAAATTAAATTCTGGGTAAGGAAACCCAAGGTGTGACAAATATCAAAGAAGACTGAGACAGCCTGGAGCTGTTTTCTTTTAGTAGGACATTAGATGTAAGCCAGTTCATCTATACCACTGTTGTAAACAGCCGCAGGCCTGAGGGCTGATTTTTGATGGTGATGTCTGGCCCTGAATCACATAAACAAGTTAGCCAAGAGGGAAATCAAACCCCGGGGTCCAGTCTTAGCAGCAAAATGCTCAAACCTGATGGATCCACCTGATGGGTTTGAAAATAGTGGGCTTCAAGGCTCCTTCAGGGATCTACTGATCAGCACCCATTCAGGAGTAGAGTCAGTGATGACCATAACCTGGAATTGCAGAGATATGCATGACCGGATATCCCCCATCCCTAACTCAATTAGTCCCTAACTAATTGTATGTAGACACAATGTCTACAGTGTGCCAGATGTCAAGTCAAGTTCTTCCATGCATTATTTCATTTCATCTGTATAAGTATTCTAGGATGTAGGTATCACTATCCCCCCCCAACTTTAAAGGCTAAAATATTAAAGTTAGAAAAAGTAACTAGTCCCAGACCATATCTTAACTGTTAAGTGCAAAGCTAGTATTCAAATCACTGGGCCCCAAATTCAGAGGTATTTATTATTTATTTCCAAAGCCATGTCACTATCTACAAGGCACTAGGACTGGCCTTATTTTCTGTCTGCTCCAGGCCCTTTATCCTTTTGAGATAACAGGATGCCACCCAAAACAACTTCAGTTCTCCACACATACCCAGTAGGGGCTTCTAATAAGAAATATTTTCATCATTGACAGCTTTAAGCCTTCTGTCTTTGAAATGCAAGCAATTCACCGTTCTCACCTTACCATCACATATGAGAATAGATGCTATATGAAGGACATGTTTTTATGAGTGTGTGTGTGCACATGTGCACACATGTGTTGATAGCATTTTATTTCTCTGCCAAACCATTCTCTTTTCTTACCCAATCCCCAAATTAAAAATGCATAAATAAAGTTTGAAGAAGGAAAATGTATTTATTATTCATGTGGCAAAACTGGACTGGCATCACCCTATGGTTGAGTAAAGCATTTGATGCAGCTGGCCTTGTCTTTATTCAAGGGTAAATGTCTAGACATGACATTTATTATTGTTCCATTAACATGGCTGAGGACCTGTGATGCCTTCAACTCTTCCTTCTGTATGAACAGGGCTTTGTAATCAGTGGGCAGGTGAGATGAGAGCTCCTTGTCAAGAACCTCATGGCTCTTTGATGGTACGAGTTGAGTGTGATATCATTGATTATTTCAGGCAGTGATGAACAATAGCAGGATGAGTAGAAAGCATACCCTCCACTACAGGCCTCTGGCATCAGCATAGGAGACAGCTACTTAGCTTACTAGGAGGTGTAGTTCATTGGCATGCACCCCTTCTCTTCTTCTTCTTCCATTTACTGGTTCCTGGATGCTATCATCCAATAACAAAAATAAAGTCTCCTGGTTCCCCAGTTATGAGAAGAACTTTAAGTGCAATTTTCCTTGAGGGAAATAACACATTGGCCTAAATTGACATTGAGGTGAAGGTTTTCAGTGGTTTAGGCCTCCAATTCTGAGCCTTCTAGAGCTGCTGTCTACTTGGATTTAAATGAGCATTTAATATAGTCCATTAAAAGTCTGGCAGGAGCAAAGGAACAGTTGAGAGGCTCAAAGATAAATGTTTTTATCTTGGACTCCATTTGTTTATTTCTTCTTTAAACATTAAAAAAAATTTTGGTTCTGGTTACCCTTGTGTGTTTGTTATGTGAGTATCTTGCGTAGTGGTAAAGCATGGGCTTTCAGTATACCCATCACCTGGATAGTGAACATGGTATCCAAGAGGTACTTTTTTAATCCTCAGCCCTCTCCTACTTTTCCCCTTTTGGAGTCCCCAGTGTCTATTATTACTTTTGTCCATGTGTACCCATTGTTTAGCTCCCCCTTACAGGTAAGAACATCCAGTATTTGATGGTCTGTTTCTGAGTTAGTTCACTTAAAATAATGGCCTCAAGCTCCATCCATGCTATTGCAAATGATATGATTTCATTCTTTTTGATGGCTGCATAGTATTCCATGGTGTTCTGTTTCTGTGTCTGTGTTTCAAAGGTCAAATTTTAAGACTGTGAAATAAAATTATCATTTGCCTTTCAGTGAGATTGAAAGAATCAAACACATATTCCAATGAAAAGAATTTGAGAACCAGAATAAGAGTGGGAAGAAATGGTGAGCAAGCGTTTAGGCATTGGCCACAGGAGGGGACCACGATGCTGACCGTCTTAACTTTACTTCACTGTCCTTTGTAAATGCAGTGCCACAGTCTGGGCTTGCTTTGGCTAGTCTGTCACTAATGTTTTTCTCAGAATGTCAGTTTCTCTTCTGAGTTGTCTTTGTAGCACCCAACACAGCTTCTCTAGCAGGCGAAAAACGATGTTATTTTCCTTCATTTATCCTTAGGAACAAAGGTTACCCTGCTGGTAACTGTCCTTTACTAAGACAGTCTGTGAGTTTAGAACGATGTATGACAGCCAGCCAGAGTCTTAATGGAGACCTTCCTTTGACTGAGCAGAATTCCCCCAGGGGCTGCATTAGCTTCCCAGACTGCAGGGCACAGGCAGTTCTGGGGATTCTCTGGGTCAGCGATAAAGAAGTTGTCATTCTGAATCAATCCCAGAGAACAGACAACCTATGAAGTACATGAGTTTATATTGACAACGAAGGCTATCATAGTTTGCTGTGCTGTTTTTCGGGTTCTGTTTTTGGTTTTTTTACTAAGTGCTTTTCTGTTCCTAAAAAAAATAAAGGAAGAAGAGGCTCTCCCTTTTTTTGGCTTACCTCTGTACCCCACAACTTGCCTTATTAACGTGCATTGGGGTCTGTGGATTCTTTGGGGATGAAAGCGAGGGGAATGAGAAGAGTGTCATAAGAGCGATTGAATTAGAGGACCGGGGCTAAAATGGGGACGTAAGTGAGGGATGCCCAAAGGCTACAGGATAGCCTGGGTTGTTGGGGCACCGGGCAGGCTGCCAGGGAAATATCTGGTTCTAAAATAGCACTGGCCCTCTTGATTGGCATGTACTCTAAGAGAGAAAAAACATCAGTCAGATTCTCCAAATAAACTAATAAAAATATGACTCGTTCTCTCCCTTTTCTCATTCTGTCTTTACACATTGGGGAGGTGGACAGTCCCACAGGGGAGTCTCTTCGGGGGTTGCGGGAGAGCAGGGAACTGCTTCCTGCTCCTTCTACCTGTTGTCTTCACACAGCCAAGGTGTGGCTGACTGGTCTTATTCATTAGCCCTTTATCCACGTAAGCAGCATGTACCTGGATTCTCCCTGGAACCAGCTAGCTCCTAGGTGCTACGGATGTTGCAGAAACACAGAGGCATGCCCTGCCCTCGGGAGAAGGGGACCCAGTCTTACCCTGCTGTGCTAAGAGAGGAGAGGAAACTCATCCTAGCCTGGGGCCCAAGTAAGACTGTCCAAGATAGGACACAGACGCTAAAATTTGAAGGATGAGTGGGCTTTGTTAATTCTTCCAGGCAGAGGAAGACTCTTCCAGGTGGAAGAAACTCACCATTAGAGGTAGAGTGCAGCTTACAGAGAGGGCTGCACGGGGGTGTGACTGGCCACATCTGAGGTCAGTCGCCAGCATGCATACTTTGGCCTTTTTCTTGACATTGATTGAGAATATTCTTTTAAAGCTAGGATCTCATTCTGTTTCCCAGGCTGGAGTGTAGTGGCACAGTCATAGCTCACCTGCAGCCTCCAGTTCCTGGGTTCAAGCAGTCTTCCTACCTCGGCCTCCTGGGTAGCTGGGATTACAGGTGTGCGCGTCACTACACCTGGCTAATTTTTTTTTTTTAATTTTTGTAGAGATGGGGGGTCTTGCTGTGTTGCTCAGGCTGGTCTCAAACTCCTGGTCTCAATGATCCTCACACCTGGGCCTCTGAAAGCACTGGGATTACAGGGGTGAGTCACCATGCTGGGCTGGTTCCAAATTTTAACATCAGCTCTAACGAAGCCCCATGGCTCTATGCACATAAAAGCATGCTGCAGAATAGTGATCCTCCCTCCCTCTGTCACCCCAGCCCAGGTTTGGGAACAATGTAAATGCCAGTGTTATCCCCTGTGCTTAGATCCAGGGCGATTCTCCTATTCAGTTAAATTCATCCCCCAGAGAAGGAAGTCACTGCTGGGCAAGCTGCCTGTCTTAATGTACAACATTCACTTCCAGCTGCCTGTGGAGCAGGCCTGTGGGCATTTGTAGATGCTAGGATGCTCAACGGAGATTTTGGGTGGGTAGGTGCAGGTTTCAGAGTCACTTGATCTGTTTATTAATTGAAATAAGATCTCTCTGCAAGAATGCCTAAAGTGAGAAGAAAAAAAATTATAGACCCAACTTGTGACAGAAGAAAGAGAACCCCACAAGACATGAGAAAAGAAAGAAGAGAAGATGGAAAGAAGAGAGGAAAGAAAAAAAGGAAGAAAGGGCAAGGAAGACAGATAAACAGATCAAAGAGAGGTTGAAAGTTACAAACATGAAATTGCTCAGAAATAGGGCAAGTGGTCAATGCTACAGAGAGGTCATGGAGCTAAGAAAAAAGAAGTTCTTGAATTTAGAAATAATTGGATCTTTAGCAAAGGCAGTTGTCGTGGTTGCTATGAGCTGAGATGTAGGAGGGAAAATAAGAGTTTAATCGTGAGGGATGGGGGAAGGGAAGTCATGGATATTTCATACAGGCTTTCTGTTATTGTTATTGTTTTAATATTGTAGATATTTGGATATGGTAAAATGCTCTTAGGAATAGAAAAAGGAAATAAAGGGAAAACTGATGAAATCCAAATAAAATCTGGTGATTCGTTTACAGTGTTCTACCAACATTGATTCCTTAATTTGGGCAGATGCATCAAGGTGACTTACCAAGGTGCAAGTGCATGCTACGGCAAGATGGATGAGAGTATGTAGAAATGATTTGTACTGTTCTTGCAACTTCTCTGGACATCTGTAGCTATTCCAAAACAAAGGGTTTCCTTTAAAATTAGCTATTGGGAAGGTGCTTCTAGAGATGGAATGACAACTCAGGGCAGAGAAAGGAGCAAAATTGACAGGAAAGCAGGGCCGATGACCAGACCCAGGAGAAAGGTTTGGGCAGAGAGAAGTACCTTTGTAGAACTGCCTGTGGAAAGTTCAAGGCCAGCTAATAGGCAGCATCTGCTTTCTCTGTCAAGGAGAAGGTCCTATCATTGGTTAATTTGGGGGAAGAGAGAAGCGGAAGATTTAGGAGGTGGAAGTTGTTTTAAAAGCCATGGTATAATGGCAGGTAAAGAATGCCCAGGGCAAGGCGGAAGACTCTCTCCATCCAAGGATGGGCTTTTAGGCACTGTCTTGGCTTCCAGTTATCAATATTTTATCTGTCACTTTAAAATATTCAGCCTCTGGTTGCATATGCCACAGTCTAGGTTAATACCGTCAGATTGTCTACTTGTTCTATTCCAAGGAAAAAATTAAACTGAAAGCAGCCTTCTAGATGGACTGATGTCCAATATGGGTGAGCTGAACTTTCAGTTGTCTAGCTTTATAGTAACAGACACAAATGCATCTATAAAATGCTCTGACCTCATTTCAACTGTGGCTTTGAGAAGGTAAGTTAAGGCCACATTTGGATTTGCACTCTTTATTGTTCATGCTTTGTCTCTTGTTCTCTGGCTCTGAGCAAATCTTCCTCATCTTTCACAGCCAGGCTCAGTCGGTTCCTCCTACACAGTCCCACTTTGGGCAAGGTATCGCTTCCTTCCTGGTGCATTCACACCATGTTGTATCTTATTCGACTGGAGGTAGTGTGGATCTCACTGAATTGCAGTCGCTTGTTTGTTTATTTAATGCTCTGGTGGTGTTAGATTAGAATAAATACATAGTTCCTTTCAAATGCTAAATATGAAAGTATTTCCTTGTAAAGGTTACTAGAAGTTGTAATTGGAGGGTTTTTTACTCATGTAGCCTACATATGCTGGCACCCAGATTAATTTGATTTAAAATGTTTGGCTTAGTTTTCTTTGTCTTCTTTCTTCCTTTCCTCCCTCCCTCCTTCCTTCCCTCCTTCTCTCCCTACCCCCCTTCCTTCCTCCCTCCCTCCCCCCTTCCTTCCTTCTTCCCTCCT
>PVKP010034216.1:0-24401 GCA_004027715.1 Plecturocebus donacophilus | reverse complement strand
ATCTCTTCCTCTTTCTTTTTCTTTTTTCTTTCTTTTGCTATTTCTTTCTTTCTCCTTTTCTCTCTTTTTCTAAAATCTCTTCCTCTTTCTTTCTCTCTTTCATTCTTTAAAAAAAAAAAGATAAAAAAAAATTTAAAAACAAAGAAATAGGCAAGGTTAGGGGTTTTGGGAAGAGTGGCCCTTAGGTTAAATTCAAAAGAAGCAATGTTTTTATTGAATCAAAGAAACTGAACCTATTACTGACTAGGAATGTTCTCTGGAGCTTGCTGATTGGTGAGAGATTTAGCTCAAAGTTGTGTGAGCCACCAATACATACCACCATTATAGTATTAGTATATTCTGCATTTGTCTATATATTTACCTTTATTTGTCAGTTTTATACTTTCATATGCTTTGGTGCTGCTCTTTAGAGTCCTTCCATTTCAACTCGAACAATTCCTACTAGATCTTTTTCTTTTTTTTTGTAAAGCAAATTTAGTAATAAACTCATTCTGCTTTTGTTTGCCTAGGAAATCTGTATCTCTTCTTCATTTTTGAAGCATAGTTTTTATCAGGTATGACATTGTTGGTTGGCAACTTTTTCTTTTGGTACTTTGAATGTATCATTCCACTTTTTTTTTTTTGCCTGCAAGGTTTCTGCTAAAAAGTCTGCTGATAGTCTGGTGGTGTTCATATGTGTGTGGTAATTTGCTTTTCTTTTGTTGCTTTTGAAATTCTCTCTTGGTCTTTGACTTTGGAAAATGTAACTATAATATATCTCAGTGTAGATTTCTTCTCCTATTTGGCATCCCTTTGATTTCATGAATCTGGGTGTTGATTTCTCGTCCAAGATTTGGGAAATTTCAGCCATTTGGAGAAGGTGCACATCTCTGAGACTTCCTCCAACAGGAGGGAGATAGAGGAGTGGAGAGTGCACAAAGGTTTCAGGGGCTCCTAAAATTTGTAACCAGGCTGATTGGTGGAGGTTTTTAAGCCAGTCTGTGAAGACTGGGAATGGTGGCTATTCTTCAATTGCTCAACACCAATGCAAATTTACAAGAAACATGAAGAATTTGGAATATATGATAAAACTAAAGTAACAAAATCACCCTCTAGTAACCAATCCTAAAGAAATGGATATGTATAAACTGCTTGACAATTAAAAATTATTGTCTTAAAGCTCAGTGAGCTGTAAGAGAACACAGGAAGACAACTAAAGCAATTGGATAAATAATACATAAACAATGAGACTATCAACAGAGCTAGAAACTATTAAAAAGATCAAATAGAAAATCATGGGCTAAAGAATATAATAATTGAACTAAAAAGTTTAATAGAAAGCTTCAACAGCAGGCCTGAACAAGCAGAAGAAAGATTCAGCGAACTTGAAGTCAGTTGTTTTAAAATTATCCAGTCAGAGGATGAAAAAGAAAAATGGAATGAAAAAAGAAAGTGAAGAAACATTAAGAGACATATGAAACATTGTTAAATGAATCAATATATGCATATCTCAGAAAGAGAAGAGAGAGAAGGTGAAGGAAAGCTTATTTAAAGATTTCTTAAAATTTTACTGCAGTTATTTTGCTTCTTTAGTTGTGTCATATATTCCTGATTCTTCATGAGTCTTATAATTTTGCAATTGAAGAAGCAGCCACCTTTCCCAGTTTTTACAGACAGGCTTTGGTGAGGAAAGATCTTCACCAATCAACCTAGCTAAAGATTCCAGGGGTCTCTGGCACCTCTGTGCACTATATTTTTCTAACCTCTCTCCTGGGGAAGAATGGGGTGAGGATGTACACCTTCTCTCATTCTCATAGGACTGAGTGTGCTGCAGTTAGATATCCACACCTTCTCCCTAGGGCAGTGCATCAAAAATCTGTGATGTTGGATGCATGCTTCACTCCTTCCCTTCCTCTGAGGAGCAGAAGTCTGAGCATTGCACAACTTTTCCCACTCTTGTAAAGCAGTCTGGGTGCAGGAAGATTTACTCTCCTTTTCTTTGTTTTTAACTGCCTCCAGGCTTCTGAACTCTACTGGTTCCATTAGTATTCTGTGTGAGGTAAGATAGAAACCAGTCCCTATGGCAGTGCACTGAAAAACCTGAGACATTGGATACATACTCCACTATATTCTCTGAGGAAGAAATCATACAGGTTGGAGGCAATCTTTCTTGGTCCTGAGATGGGCTGGCATGGGGGAGGAGGTAATGTGGACAAAGTAAAATTGTTCTTCTGACCTGTTTAAATGCAACTCTTCTCAGTTTGTCATTATCTGGGAGTACTGCTTCATCTGAGCTGGATTCTGAACCTCTCATAAAGGTTGTCTGGTCCATACATTGTTGTTAAATCAGTGTTTCTCTCAGGAAACAAAGCCTGAGACTTTCTATTACATGATCTTGCTGTCACCTCCTCTCACACTCTTCTTGGTGAAACATTTTATTTCCTTGTAAATGCAGTCTTTATCCAGTCAATTTTTGCTTGACATCAGTAATTTTTCAAGACAAAGATTAGCTCATGTACATAGGTCTATTTAGTTGCTTTACTTTTGTACATATCACACATGAACTAAAAGCACAATGTTAAGCAGTGTTTCATCTCTCCCCAAATGGGAAACGTGCAGTTTTATCATTTTAATTTTTTCCATTTAAATACTGGTTAAGTGTGATGTTGATGTTATTGTATAAATTAAATATAAATTGCCTCCAAAATAATGTAAGTTTAAACAACTTTTAGAATATGGGAAGTTTTCATTAACTAATTTAAATGACTGATTCTCAAATTTGAAAACTCATGGACCTTGAGAATATACTTGCATTTTCCTGAAGAATATATATCCTTCAGTTTGAGAAACAACTGTTTTAAACATTGATTTTCATTAAAAGCTTCTTATTAAAATATTTATAAAATTTTATATGGCTAGACTTAGCTGAATTTTCTTATTTTTTGCAGCTTATGACAGCTATTGTTAGAGATAATGATTGTGGTAAACTTGTGGGAGTAGTTCTATTTCCTTTTTCTTTTCAGGAAAACTGCCAGTATCAGGAATCACTGGCTGCCTCAAAATTGCAGCTGTGGTTGTCTTCTCAGATTACTAGGAAATTAAAGCAGTGTTTGTAGCAAACTTGAAAATTATTATTTGGTAATGACTTGTTACTAAGAAACACAGTTAATGAATAAAGACATTTAAAGGAAAAGATTGAGTAAAAATAAGAGAAAAAGCTAGTTGTTAAATTAACCAATAGATCCTATACAAAGAAAAAAGAAGGAAAAGGAAAATGCTATATTTCAAGTTCCTCCTCCAACTTTGGATTTTTTTCCATTCATTTAAATTTAACCTCTTTGTAGATGATTATTTACTCTACTCTAATTAAATGAGATAATGCATAAGAAAATTAATGTGTTTGCAAGTAATAGTAAATTTTGTAACATTGCTTCTGACAATCTCCTTAATAATGAATGTTTGTATCATTTTAATTAGATGACTTGGATATTTAAACGTGCTATCTGTTTCTGATCACTATTCAATATTGTACACCCAGTATCTAGAGCAGCATTGTCCAATAGAAGGAGAGTACAAGCTGTAAATGGGGCCATGTGTAAATATTCTAAATGCCGTATATTTGAAAAAAAAAAGAAATTAATTTCAAAAAATATTTTTTCAATTTTTTTAAATTGACAGATAAAATTCTACGTATTTGAAGCATATATACATTTTGGAATAATATTTCATTGTGTGATCCAGACCTAGATTCATTGTGTGATACCTATTAAAAGTTTGGATGATATTTACTGTCTTTGTATTCTCTTTATATGCAGACAATTAACCACTCTAAAAACCCCATTTCAATTCTAATAGAGATTTTAAATGTATTGTGATGATTCTATGATTTATGCTACAAAATGCCCTAAAATAAATACAAAATGTGACTATCTTTAATACTCTGAGATTATTAATCATTAAATTAAAATGTCATTCATTTTATGCTACTTTTAATAGCTAATTTAACTATTTAAAGAAACTACTTTTAAAATAATAAGATATTTCTTTCCATATTACATGCTGAGTATTCTCAGTCTTCATCCCCAACCACATTCTCCCAAAATTTGGGTTGGTTAAAATTTAGTATTGATCTCCTTCCCACTTTGAATACTTCCAAGGCAAAAGTTTTCCCCCATTATGTCAATACTGACTTATTTTTTCACAAACCAAATTTTCTCAGCTCTATTGATCAGCTTAAGACCATTGACAAATCAGGGCAGATTTTGGAAAGCAAATAAGAATACAGTTTATTACTGGTAAATTGTCAGTTATGATCAGCCTTCATATTTTTTTAAGGTAAAACAGACAATTTTATTTGCTGAATTGCAAAAAGGGCTTTTTTTTTTTGACACGGAGTCTCACTCTGTCACCAGGCTGGAGTGCAGTGGCGCAATCTTGGCTCACTGCAACCTCAGCTTCCTATAATCATGTGATTCTCCTGACTCAGCCTACTGAGTAACTGGGACTACAGGCAGACACCACCATGCCCAGCTAATTTTTGTATTTTTAGTAGAGACATTTTCACCATGTTGGCCAGAATGGTCTCGATCTCTTGACCTCGTGATCTGCCTGCCTCAGCCTCCCAAAGTGCTGGGATTATAGTCTTGAGCCACTGTGCCCAGCCAAAAGTGTTTTTTAAAAAATAAAATACTCATATGGTAGATGTTCAAAACATATTAATTATTCTGGGAGTGCCAAAATAAATTTTAGAAAAACTTTTCTGGGCAAATTTTGACACCCAAAATTTGGTTGTATGTTGCTCTATTAAATATTCATTATATTCTTATATATAAATTATTTAAAATATATAGTGATTTATATTTACATATGTATACACAATTTATATTTACATGTATGTACACAATTATTTTATATTTTTTCTTATCTAAATATGTTAGTATAATATACAATAAGTAGATAACAGAATTTGGGGAGTTTTCTAGGACTATGACCCAAACTCAAAAATTCTAAATTTACTTCCTAATTTATTTAAGGCTGTTTTTAAGCTTATGATACCTTTTTCTGTTTCTGAATTGAAACCTTAACACAAACTTATATAAAGGGGATAATCTTTAATCTATGAGAATTTTAATAAATCTGTAATTACTTTGATAAAAATCTGAAAATAATAGTAGCATCATAATGATTTGGCACGTTATGATGTTATTTAATTGAAAACTGTGTGCGAGTTGCATAGAAAAGAAATGCAGATCTTATCTAAGAAAGACTCCTTCAAATGTACTGTAAATGCAAAAAAAAAAAAAAAAACTATAGAAAAATATTTCTCTTGGATTTAGAAGTATTAAATGTCTTGCAAAAATGCTTGTCAGCAAATGATTTTTTTATGAATGGAGGAATGAACTGAGAGGATATCTTCTGTTTTAACATTAAATGTTTAGATAAATAATCAAATAAATTATAGTAAAGCGATTCATGATGGCTCATATCATGATTTCTCGGTCTCAGTATGTGAATTATATTAATGAAAAATGGTTTAGTATTAATTATACAAAAAGTATAATATTTATGATGTTATCCTAGAGGACTGGGTATCCAAATTTGATTTAGTTAGAAAACAACTGTGGTGCCATTGAAACTAAGCTAAGAGTGAGCCGAAGTGTTGAGCCAGCAGATGTCAGAGATTTGAGCTCCACCATCATAGACAGCACATTAGTATATTAGAGTGGAAAATGAAACCCCACGATTAATGCTTGCCTTATGGTTGATTGATGAAACTGGAAAATTCAAAATAATGAAGTAAAGGAGTAGGGGAGAGGGAGACAAAAAAGAAACAGTAGGAGAAATTGAGAGTGTGTGTGAGAGAGATTCAGCGAGTTGACAAAACTGATTTTCCTATATTAAAATTTCTGTCAGACTTTAGATATTATGAAAAGTGAGACAAAACTATTGGGTTTACCTATATAAAATTGCTGATAATTTACTAGTTTTAACCTTCAAATATGACATTTTCATGTGCTTCCACATAATATAAAACCCTAACTCAAGGTCTAACTTTCAATGAGGATTTTACATAAGGCATTTCCTAGTCTTTTCTCATATTAGGCAGTGTACAATAACTTTTGCCCCTTTTATATTAGCATTCTAGAATTCTGTAGAGAGTTTGTGTGATATGGTTTGGCTGTATCCCCACCCAAATCTCATCTTGAGTTGTAGCTCCCATAATTTTTCCATATTGTGGGAGGAAGCCAGTGGGAGATAATTGAACCACAATTGTGGTTTCTCCTGTAATATTCTTGTGGTAATGAATAAGTCTCATAAGATCTGATGGTTTTATAAGGGGAAACCCTTTTCTCTTGGTTTTCATTCTGTCTTGCCTGCTGCTATGTAAGAAGTGCCTTTCGCCTTCTGCCATGATTGTGAGGTCTCCCCATCCACATTGAACTGTGAGTCCATTAAACCTCTCCTTCTTTATAAATCACCCATCTTGGGTATGTCTTTATCAGCAGTGTAAAAACAGACTAATACAGTAAATTGGTACCTGTAGGGTAGGGTGCTGATGAAAAGGTACCCCAAAACGTGGACATGACTTTGGAACTGGGTAACAGGCAGCGGTTGGAACACTGTGGAGGGCTCAGAAGAAGACAGGAAAATGTGGGAAAGTTTGGAACTCCCTAGAGACTTGTTGAATTGCTTTGACAAAAATGCTGATAATGATATGGACAATGAAATCCATGGTGAGGTCTCAGAGATGAGGAACTTGTTGGAAACTGGTATAATACTCTTACTGCTTTAGCAAAGAGACTGTGGCATTTTGCCATTGCCCTAAATATTTGTGGAACTGTGAACTTGAGGGAAATGATTTAGGGTATCTGGCAGAAAAAACTTCTAAGCACCAAAACATTCAATAAGTGACTTAGGTGCTATTAAAAGTATTCAGTGTTAAAAAGGAAACAGAGCATGACAGTTCAGAAAATTTGCAGGCTGTCAATGCAATGAAAAAGAAAAAACATTTCTGAGGAGAAATTCAAGCTGGTTGCAGAAATTTGCATAATTAACAAGGAGCCAAACATTAATCACCAAGACAATAAGTAAAATGTCTTCAGGGCATGTCAGAGACCTTTGCAGGAACCCATCCCATCATAGGCCCAGAGGCTTTGGAGGAAAAAATGGTTTCATGGGCCAGGCACAAGGGCCCCTCTGCTCTGCACTGCCTAGGGACTTGGTATCCAGTGTCCCAGCCACTCCAGCCATGACTAAAAGGGACCAAGGTAAAGCTCAAGCCATTGCATCAGAGGGTGCAAGCCCCAAGCCTTGGCAGATTCCAGGTAGTGCTGAGCCTGCGGATGCACAGAAGTCAAGAATTGAAGTAGGGGACCTTCCACCTAGATTTCATAGGATGTATAGAGATGTCCGAATGTCCAGGCAGAAGTTTGCTGGAGGGGCAGAGCCCTCATGGAGAACCTCTGCTAGGGCAGTGCAGAAGGGACATGTAGAATTGAAGCCCCAAGTGGAACAGAACAGCGGCCTTGGAATTAACACCACACATGTACAACCATCTGATCTTTGACAACCCTGACAAAAACAAGCAATGGGGAAAGGATTCCTTGTTTAATAAATGGTGTTGGAAAAACTGGCTAGCCATGTGCAGAAACGGAACCCCTTCCTGATACCTTACTAAAATTAACTCCAGATGGATTAAAGACTTAAACATGAGACCCAACACCATAAAAACCCTAGAAGAAAACCTAGGCAAAACCATTTCAGCACATAGGCATAGGCAAGGACTTCATGACTAAAACACCAAAAGCATTGGCAACAAAAGCCAAAATAGACAAGTGGGATCTAATTAAACTTAAGAGCTTCTTCATAGCAAGAGAAACAATCATTAAAGTGAACCAGCAACCAACAGAATGGGAAAATTTTTTTGCAATCTACTCATCTGACAAAGGGCTAATATCCAGAATCTACAATGAACTAAAACTAATTTACAAGAAAAAAAATTAACAACCCCATCAAAAAGTGGACAAAAGATATGAACATGTACTTTTCAAAAGAAGACATTTATGCACCCAACAAACATATGAAAAAATGCTCATCATCACTGGTTGTTAGAGAAATGCAAATCAAAACCACATTGAGATACCATCTCATGCCAGTTAGAATGGTGATCATTAAAAAATCTGGAGACAACAGATGCTGAAGAGAATGTGGAGAAATAGGAACACTTTTACACTGTTGGTGGGAGTGTAAATTAGTTCAACCATTGTGGAAGACAGTGTGGCCATTCCTCAAGGATCTAGAAATAGAAATACTATTTGACCCAGCAATCTTATTACTGGGTATATTCCCAAAGGATTATAAATCATTCTGTTATAAAGACACATGCACATGTATGTTCATTGTGGCACTGTTTACAATAGCAAAGACATGGAACTAACCCAAATGCCCATCAAAAATAGACTGGATAAAGAAACTGTGGCACATATACACCATGGAATACTATACAACCATAAAAAAGGATGAGTTCATGTCCTTTGCAGGGACATGGATGAATCTGGAAACCATTATTCTCAGCAGACTGACACAAGAACAGAAAACTCATGGGTGGGTGTTTAACAATGAGAACACATGGACACAGGGAGGGGAACATCACACAATAGGGTCTGTTGGGGGATGGGGGGCTAGGAGAGGGATAGCAGGGGGTGGGGAGATTAGGAAAGGATAACATTGGGAGAAATACCTAATGTAGGGGACAGGGGGATGGGGGCAGCAAACCACCATGGCAAGTGTATACCTACATAACAATCCTGCAAGATCTGCACATGTACCCCAGAAATTAATGTATATATATAAAAAAATCGAAGCCCCCACACAGAGACCCCACTGAGGCACTGCCTAATGGAGCTGTGAGAAGACGGCCACCATCCTCCAGACTCCAGAATGTTAGATCCACTGATAGCTTGCACCATGTGCTTGGAAAAGCTACAGACACCTAATGCCAACCTGTGAAAGCAGCTGAGAGAGAGGCTGTACCCTGCAAAGCCACAGGACTGGAGCTTCCCAAGACCATGTGAACCCACCCCTTGCATCATCATGGCCTGGATGTAAGACATGGAGTCAAAGGAGATCAATTTGGAGCTTTAAGATTTGACTTCCCTGCTGGATTTTGGACTTGCATGGGCCCTATAGCCCCTTTGTTTTTGTCCATTTCTCCAATTTGGATTGGGTATATGTAATGTACCCCCATTGTACCTAGGACCCAACTAACTTGCTTTTGATTTTACAGGCTCATAGGCTGAAGGGACTTGCCTTGTCTCAGATGAGACTTTGGACTGTGGACTTTTGATTTAATGTTGAAATGAATTAAGAAATTCTCATTTTGGGGGGACTGTTGGAAAGGCATGACTGCTTTTGAAATATGAAGACATGAGATTTTCGAGGGGCCAGGAGTGGAATGATGTGGTTTGGCTGTGCCCCATGCAAATCTCATCTTGAATTGTAGCTCCCATAATTTCCATGTATGTGGGAGGGACCCACTTGGAGATATTTGAATCATGGGATTGGTTTCTCCCATATTGTTCTCAGGATAGTGAATAGGTCTTATGAGAGCTTATGGTTTTATAAGGGAAAACTCCTTTTGTTTGGTTCTCATTCTGTCTTGCCTGCTGCTGTGTAAGAAGTGCCTTTCACCTTCCACCATGATTATGAGGCCTCCTCAGACCTGTGGAACTATGAGTCCATTAAACACCCCTGCTTTTTTAAATAAATCACCCAGTCTTGTGCATGTCTTTATCAGCAGCATGAAAACAGACTAATACACTGGGGCTCTATTGTAAAAGGAGTAGAAAAATAACTTTCCACAGACAACAATAGAAAAGTGAAAAAAGCCCAGCATTCAACAAATATTTATTGAACCTTTGCAAATGGCAGAGGAAAACAGAACAGACAACCTCAGAGTGTCTCTGAAACTTCAGGTTTGTTGTTAAACATTATATGACTATTGCAGTCCAATCTATCATATGTCCCCCATTTGTTTTTGTTGTTCTTCTGCTTCAATGTCTTAGAGAAAAATTATTTCCCAACACATCATCAACCTAAGTGTTCACCAATGGATGAATGGATAAAGAAAATGTGGGGGGTGTGTGTATGTTTGTGTGTGTGTGTGTGTGTGTGTGTGTGTGTGTGTGTATTCCTTTTAATGGCCATTGTATATATAATGGAATTCTTTAGGCCATCAAAAGGAATAAAATCATGTTGTTTGTATCAACATGGATTAAACTGAAGATCATTCTCTTAAGTGAAGTAAACCAGGCACAAAAGACAAATATCACATGCTTTCACTTATATGTGGCAGCTAAAAATTCTGATCACATGGAAGTAGAGGTGGAAATATAGAGAACAGAGACTGGGAAGGTTGAGTAGGGGGAGAGGAAGGACAAAGAGGAGTGAATTAAAAAGTACAAATTTACATATAAATAAAAAATTAATTCAGTGTTTGATAGTAGAGTAGGGTGACTGTAGTTAACCAAAAATGTATTGTTCTCAAGTGAACATCTAAAATACCCTGACTTGTTCACTATAGATTATATACATGTAACAAAATTTCATGTGTATCCCATAAATTTGTACTAATAAAAAAATTTAAAATTACATACCAAGTAACATTAAAAAAATAAAATTCCTTCTTTCTTTCAAACAGTTAAAAAATGTTTTCCATGAAGGTACATTAGTATATCCTTATGATTTCTAGCACCTCTAGATTACCAGTTGTGTATATGCATGGCCAAATTCTCAATCAACTCCGGAAACTGTAAGAGATGAAACTTAATCTGAACTTTTAAAAATGGACATATTTGAGTACAAAAGATAGAGAAGGCATTCCAAATAAGGAAGAAAATCATTAGGAACCTATGTATCACATAGGAGAAAGCTAATCAAAAAAGACGAGAAGAAGAATGAAAATAGTAATATGGTGATAAAAATACTAGTTAATAGATAAACATAAATAACTTTGTCTGCTTTAAAATTATCCAGAACTTTCCTTGATGCCAAGATTATATTTTTGTGCACATACATATATTTTATATGTAAGCTTCTACTAAAATGGGTCTTGAAAAGACATGCTTGTTCTTATATGGATTGTATAAGACATAGAATAGGTGCCTTCTCTACTTTGTTGGCCATAGCTCAGGTTTTAATGTTATTAAAGGTGAAATGATGATAAAATTGTAAGAAATTTGAAATATAGCTTTCTTCTCAAAAGCATGGTTTTCATTAGATATATTTTTGTTTATTTTGGAATATTTTCTTGATCTGTAGCATATTATTAAGACTCCTCTGATTATCAATCATTTTAGATTTGCTGATATAGAATAGTGATTTTAGTATATTCTTTAAAATTCTAGTGTATATTTATTTTACTTTAATCCATTTAGAGTACCATTTATTTTCAGCCCCTTGAATCCCCAAGACATCTTTTATTTGTATCTTATTTAGTTAGCATTTTATAAGTCTTTATATGCCATTTATTTGCATTGTGTGGAATAGCCATAGAAGTCCTTGTCAGACCTAGCATATAGGACACAGAGGAAAGGAAAATAACAGAGAGAGAAATTGCATCAAGAAAGCAGGAGAAGCTAAAGGAAAAGTAAGAGCAAAAGGAGGAGTGGAAAAGAGATTTAATAATGAGATAAGGCATGGCAGTGGGCTTTGGAATCAACTCTCTATCCTCACTGTGGTCAATGGGTCCTTCTGAGGGAGGACTAGGTTGGAATTTAGGCAATAAAATATATGTCTGACTATAATCTAATAATCTTTACCCTCTCCCTCAATGTGTGCACTTAGCTCCCTCTATTGGACTGGTGTTGTTTACACACAAGTGATTCGTTCTTTGAAGAGACAGCCAAACAAAATTTCCTTCTGATATTTTACATTCAAATACAGAGGAAAATGATCTCTTCTTGGCATTTTTACATTAGTATAAATGTTTTAAGTGGTGATAACAACTGAGATGAATTGTTTGCACAACTTAAGACTTTTCCTCCAGGTCTTTGTTGTAGTAGAGAAATTTAAGTATTTTGTATGTCTACCAAACTGACTCTCACATCAAGTGCTCAAAATTGCAACCACATTAAGGGAGAAGTTTGAAAACGTTCCTCTTATAAGGCAATCACAATAGTTTTCAGTAACCACTAGACTTCTTGTGTTATGATTTTAATATAGTAATAAAGCCCTCCTTCCCAAATGGGTGAAAGATATACATTTTTCTAATAGTTTAATCATGTTTGGAGATAAAAGGAACTCTAGAGTTTTGGGAGATTTTGGAGTAGCCATAATTAATGATGTAGGATAGATTAGTCTATGAATGCTTCCTAATATGTAATATGTGAGGCTAGAGTTCTATGCCTTGCTTATTTTATGGAGTCTCTCTCAATAAATTTTTCTTCAATTTACTGATTTTAGAAACAATTTGACTTCTAATTTTTCCAGTCATCCATTGACTCATTCAGTTACCTTCTCAACGAACGCTTAAGAACTAATCATGTCACAGGTTCTGTGCACAGTGTAGGATATACAACCATTAATTAAAGTAGACATTTTTCCATTCTCACAAGATTTACAGCTTTTGCCTACTTTGCTTCTCTCACATGACACATTTAATTCTCTAAACTAGAGCATGGGTTAGAGACATTCTGGAGATTAGAACTATCCCAGTCATAAGATTTCTAGGTTCTCCCTAAATTTAATGCATATTGGACTTTCATGTATTATTTAGATAATAATAAATTGATTGATGATCCCTATGATTTCTTTCAAGATTCCAGTGTTTATCTTATTGAGAATGACAATGGCCCACCATATATTGACTTTTCCATGACCTTCACAAAAAGACTACCTCTTTTCAAATTTATATCCCTGGGAATTTCCAAGAACCATGTTGTGTGTCTATATGTATGTGTGCCTGTGTGTAGGAAGAAGGCAGGTGGTAAGGAGATGAGAGAGATAGGTAGAACTGATTAGAGCAATGCATAGAATTTTTTATAAAATTTTGATTCTGCTATTTTCCTTATTTATTCTACAACATACTATAGGATATTAAAAATTGAAGATCTGTGTGACACTCAGTACCTTTGTATAACTCAGGTATCACATAACTAAAAATGGACCTCTCAAAATACATTTAGTAAATGGGATTTATTATTTTAAAAAATCAGGAAACATCATGTAATCCAAATGGAAGAAAACTGAGCTAGGCCTATACAGTTTCTGTAATGAGGGATTGTTATGTTTTTCAAGAACTGAGGATGCTCATATCTTGATCACTATTCTTCTGAGGTCACATGAGTCTTCATTTTTATGGGTCCATAACCTTCTGTGCCTGGCACCCACTAATAACTTAATGTGATTTCTGTGTACTATTTCCATAAAGTAGTGGAAAGAATATGGTTATGTCAGCTTATGTCATGTACACTCCACAAATTAATTCAGATAACTGGGTATTGAGATGACCAGAGGTATTTCAATATCCATTTAGTGAAGGTTTATATCAGATTCTCCAACAAAGGGTGTGTAAAAGGCATCAGTGCCAGATTTAAATATTTGTCTTTCAACATGAAAACAACTCTTTTAAAACAAGAGACAAAACAGTCTAATTTACCACCAAAACATAAATTGAAAATCAAGACTTTCTTTCAATGATATTCATTGTAAATTCATTTGAGTTAATGCCAGAAAACATTCTAATTTAATGGAATTAACCTGCTAGTTTGTTTTCTTTTCCGCAGTGCTCTGAGATTTCTAAAATATGGTAGTTGTTGACAATAGTGTTCTTACATATCATATAGATGGCCCATCCAATTTCCTATTACTTAAATTCTGCTATCATTTCCACTCCTAGCTAAATGAAATTATAACAATAGAAGATTATGCTATGACAAAGATAGTGTACAAGTTTAGAAATATATTTTGAGTACTCTTGACACCATTTGTATGTACAAAAGCAGTTGCTAAAAGATTTGGGCCATTTTATAGTCTGTATTACGTTTCAGAACTTGCATGCACACAAATATTCATTCAGTTGCAGAGACAGAATTTAGAGCCAACAATAACTTGAAATTTATTAAAAGCAGGTCACCTTCTTAATGGTGAAATGTTTGTGCTAAAGGTAGGAATAGTTCTTTTTTCTAAATTTGTTAAGGCTCAAAAGAGTACAGAAATGGTCATTGAAAAGGATAATTTATAGCACTCAAAATATTTGTGAAACTAAATATTGTCAATTTTTTTCTAAACAAGCAAGGATACTGATAAGTTAACAGCATTCATATAAAAGAACTGTTAAGGTTGAAATGAACAGGAGCTATCTTGTGTTATTTACAATCAAGTTCTGCCTTAGACACAATGGTAAATTATTAATAATGTTCATTAATCACTAAGCATATTAAAATATTTCCATTCTCTACATTTTTATTTACTGAATAGTTCTAAATTCATTTTAAATTTATTACTAAACTTAATCTCTAACATTTCTCATTGACTAGTCATTTGTCCTAATACTCCACTTTCCAAAACAGCATGCAAATTGAAGAAAGAATGAACTAATAGTCATTGTGCACTTGTTAAAATAAACCAGATGATTTGCAGAAATAAGCACATTTAATACTTACAACACTACAGTAAAGATATTATATTATTTACAGAAGAGAAAAATTCAACATCAGAGGAATTCAAGAAATTGTCCAGAATCAGATAAGATAGCCATAAATATCAAAACTGGGTACTGCTCAGTCTGTATATCTATAAAGTGCATGATTAAAAATAAAAGACACTTCCTATATGCTATGTCAATCATTTCCTATTTCTTATGATATCAAGTTAAATCTGTTCAGCCTGGTATTCATGATGATTCATTATCTGGTGTTTCCTTACTTAATCAACCTTCTTTTCACTACTGTCCAACACAAAGCCTATTCTTCAGTCATCAATCTACTTCCACCTCCAGACCTTTATTTTATCCACTCTGGAGTCAGAAGATCCAAACCCTCTTTCATATACCTCTAAACATAAATTCTCCATGACAAACTCTCCCTTCATTATAAATAAAACTCCCTGCTCCTTTTTGTTTTTACCTTATTTTCTGACTGCTGTTTTCCATGCCCTCTTTTATTGTGGTCTAACAATCACCCCTGCAGGTTGACCTGCCTGCTCTCCTTTCTTCTATAGCATCCTCTATATCATTGATAGGGTGCCTATATCTCTCACCACCTGCTTTGAAATGGGCTCCTTTTCTTCTAGATCCCATATACTACATAATTAGTTACCATTTGGCTGCACTATGAGTACAATGCAGAGTGCAGGAGTGTATGTAGAACTCTTAGCACCTATTCTTGTGAATGTTTTAATTCTTTGAAGAAATGAAATATGCAAGTTGTTTATATATATGAAATGGAGATAACAACCCTCATGAAGGCAGACTTTTGTCTAAATGTGAAAATATAAAGCAGAACTTTTTTGTTTTCCTTGTTTTACACACACACACACAAACACACAAACATACACACACACACACGCACATACACACATTATGGAACTTTATATGATAATGGATTATAGAAAGGAAAGAGGAAAGAGATGACAGATCTTTTACCTGGCAGGGTACACATTTTTCAAGAACTTTCCTTCTTTTCACCAGCTCTGGTGGTATTATATATTATGTTGCTATATGTGTCTGACATTAACTTAAAGTTCTGAAAATGAGTATTTAATTAAACTACATCAAGTTTAGAGAAAATCTTGCACAGTAACTTGAGGAAACTAAAGATTTTTAATCCTATGTTTATAATAAGGATCCTACAAAAAATCAGGGCCTGGGATCTCATGATTTTACTGCCAAATTTAAGAATCATCAAATACTCTGTGGTTTCAGACACCATTTTTTTCCCCAGTGAGTTACTACTTACATGGGGCAGTGTAACTCATGTTTTCCTATATTTAGCTGCATTCCAGAGAATTTCATAAGCATTTCCCTGAGCTCACTTTCCCACCCTCAGAGTGATGGCATGAAGCAAGAGGGGATTTTTGATGACTATACTAATATTTTGCATCTTGGAATGTAGATTAGGGATATTTTCATAGAGGAGTAAAAAGGGATTGAGAATGGTGGGAATGAAATTTCTTCTGGGACCTTCACTATTGCTGATCAAGTTCTCACAGTGAATTAGTGATTTGTGCAATGGAAGACACAGGGGTTGCTACACTTGCATGCTTCTCTATGTCTACCTTTTACTTTATCTGAACCGATATGCATCATATTGCATTGTACCTTCCCGTTCATAAGGGGCTGCTTTTCCAATCTGCCTGCAAGAATTGGACTATGAATGAAGATTAAAGTCACTACAAGAAAGAAGGGGAAAGGAACCAATTGCTATTTTTTTAAATATATAATCAATATATTTTTCCTCACAATTAGGTCAGATGATATTAATTAGCTACTTGACCCAAAAATTCTTAAACTCGGGGTTCAACAACCTTTAAAAAAGAGCTAGTTTTCCTTTCTTCCAATCTCCAGTATCCTGAGGATGTGCATGAGCATGTTTCATCTTCAGGAGCAATTTGTGAGATAGAGGCAGTGGAGCTCATCAGACTCAAATGAAGGTTCTTAACTACCAAAAACAGCCACAGCATCTCTGTCTTCCGTGAGGAACCATTTTCCCAGTTATACACATCTGGTCTTTCTTTTCTTAGGTTTTAGCTATTGTACACCTGTGTATAAGTCAAAATTGACCCCTACTTCTACACATATATAAATATAAATATAAAATATTGTTTCTAAATCCAGTATTTTATATTCTGCCATGGATATGCACTTACATTCCTATATCATTTAGACATAGGAGATTTGTGTGTATTCTGTCATTTATCTTTTTCAATGGAATGTTTTATAGAACCCAAGGCACTTTAATTTGTCTAATTTCTATTTTTCCCAAATAGTCATTTTTTAACTGAATTTAAAAGTCTGTGGAGTGAGACTGTATCTTATACTTCTTTAAACTGCCCTTCCCTAAATTAATACACTTTAAATTTGGTTTTATTTGTTTAGTTTTGTTTTTACATCAGAGGAAGTCCATGCATTTTTAATGGATGAATGGAAGAATTAATTGATGAACTAATTCTGAGTTGGAATGTTCAAGTAATAAACAACATAAGATGCCTTTTTCTTTTGCCCTGTGAAAAGCTCTAGTTATAGTCTGATAACAATAAATTTCCTCTTATATGACTCGTATTTCATGGGTAACGAATGAACTTATGCACATAATAAGCATTTTGGACAACACACAAGAGTGTATTAGATTCAGTCCTTGTCTTCCATGAGCTATCAATCTAGTTGTGAGTTCCTGGAAAATATTTAATTTTGACACTAGAGAAAGCTTATGCTACAAATTTCTGCCAGTACCAATTAAAGATATTTTCCCTCAAGTTTCCTGAAGCCAAAGTATACAAGGTTTGCAAATTACTTGACTACAGAAATGAGATTGAGAGTAAACATTGCAAAGAAATCTCAAAATTACCAACCAAAGCATTTTTAAAAATCAAACATCTCTCCCTAGTGGCCCTAGGAGATACATCAGAAGTCAAAGAATAGAAAGCAGCATTCTTTACCTAACTCCATGTATTTACTTGTCAAAACTGCTTAACCTCAGCTTTCCTGACAGCAAATGTGCTTGGACTGAAAAGGGAGAAATTATGTCAAAGATCTTCCCAAAGGCCAGGAAGTATTTGCTTTCCAAATGCAGGAGTCTTAGTATATCTGTGGCTAAAAGTGATGCTGAAGAGATGCGGATTTGTAATTTCTAATTTTGCAAAACATGACTTTGTTTCCAGTGCTAACAAGCAAGAAATAACTGACAGTATCAGATGCCTAGAACTTCCTGGATCAGTGAGGTGGGACTTCCAGCTTTTCTTTTAGGCAAAGGTCTGTTAAAGTTGAGCCATAGAAGCCCATCGAAGCCAAGAAACATTAACATTGCCATGCCAGCTTTATCCCTGCTATAGAAAACATGTAAAATATTTTTCATACAGTTCCTAACTTGTGGTAAGGAATTAAGCCCAAAATGTCTTAGGAAGTCTTGCATTTTGATTTGCTAAACATTACTTTCTTGTCTTCCTTCCATAGATTTGTGTCATGATTTTATTTTAAAACTTCATAGCTTTGTCTCTACTCACACATTTCCAGAAATGGTTAGATGTCTACAATATGTTCACAGTCCTTTCTCTAATCTGGGGACTGCAGCGTCCTAAGGCAGAAGAAAGTAGTGTGAACATCAAACCAAGCAATAACTGGTCATCTGAACAAGCCTTGCTGCTGGGGCCTAGTTAAGATAAATACTCATCTATCCAGTGCCTTCATTTCTGCAATGTCTCCCTGTCCAATTTAATAAATGCTTCTTGCTGGTTTCTTGGCACCTCTTTGAATAAGGAATGTAAACTGAAAAGGCCTAGGAGACTAAAACTGGCACACAACGCTATGATGCAGTGCCACAGTCCTTACCAGAGGACAAATGGATTTGCTGCCTGGGACAAGGCTATTGCATAATTTCCAGATACATGAAAAAATAAGAGAAGAAATAAGAATAAAACCAGATCCAATTTTTAAGCAAATAAAAGTATAAAGCCAGATATTTATAGAAATCATATTAAAGACAATAATTTAAAATTTTAATAAACAGAGCCATCCGTATGTATTTAATCTTTAGATATTGAAAAAGGAAAACATAATGTGGGTTTCTCTAAGAACACTTTGAAATTTCAGAAGAAACTGCCAGCAAAATTAGACTGAAACTATTATTCAGTTATCTCTGTATTTATACTATGTCATAAGCTATTACTGTTTAAATATCTTAAAAAGCCCCTGGAAAATCATGCTCATTTTCCCAAGTAGAATACCACTAAAATAAAAAAAATTTCACTTGGTGCTATGGAGTCTGACTAGACTTTAGTTCAAATTTTATTCCCCAAAGAAGTTTTAAATTATATTTTTTTAAGTTTCTATTTTTCTTTTCACATGCTAGAGAATTTTCCCAGGCTATTATGTTCAAGTCTTTGATTGTAATATGGAAGCCATGCTCCGAGATAATTGAAGTGAATATTAATACAGATCCACCCAGTAAGAGTGTAGTTTTGGTGACTCATCTTTTTTTAGGCCTCTAAAATAGCAGCTATAGAGTGTGTTGCGACAGATAAAAGTGAGAAATCAGAGACAGCACTCATGGAATAGTTTACCACTGAGGCTCACTGGAAAAGAGTAGTGCTGAATTTTGTGACAATATTCATAGAGTGGGGTATGCTATTTACATTTGGGGAATTCAACTAAGGACATTCACTAGTAGTTCTTTAGATTTTCTCCTTACAAACTTTTGGTCTGAACAGAGGCAACTCGTCACACCTAGTTGAAAGAAAGGCCCAGTAACCATGAGCCCAGTAAAAAATTGAGAATTTAGGGTATAAAGCCAAGAGGACTGTTGCATTAGGATACAAACAACAGTATGTGCCACAATGAGAAAAGGCTAGAACTAACTACATTTTAATGGAGAGCATGCTTGTGTATAATGCCTATTATTATTCTTGAAAAGTAAAATCAATTTTTCTAAATGTTACTGGTATATTGAAATTATGTCAACATTTTACTCCCTTGGAGGAAGTTATTCTTAGTTAAAATTTCCTGAGTTTTTATGCATTTTTGACAATCCTGCATAAACTGTTAACATCTTATCTCAGACATTACAATGAATAGTTATCTACATAATAAAATTTTAACTAGCAAACTCATTTGCCTGCTCAAAATATTTGCCCTTGTAGCTAATGATAATATTTTATTAAGTTTCAATTGGATTCTAAACTTAGTCTATTGTTATTTTGCTTATTGTTTGTAAAAAGAGTTATACACACTATGTGAGGATTGTGTATTAGTGCATGAACATTTAGAGGGAACTCCAACTTTGGTGGAGGCAAGAACACATGAACACTTACGAAAAGATTCTTTTGGCCAAACTGGATGTGATAATTTCTTAAAGTGTTGTGTCCTGGAGGCAAGGAAACTTAAATTGGACTGTGGCTTATATTTATTAATTTTAATCCTAAACATAATTAAATTGCCAATAAGAAGGCATTTGATATAAATACTCAGTTATGTAAACCATATGAGCTGTATCAGAAATACATTATTGGTGAATAAAAGTCATGACTCCAGACTTCCAAAATCTTGTAAACTAGCTTCAGTTTTTTTTTCTATAAAATAAGGATCAAAAAAATACATCGTTATTATGATTACATATTTACATTTTAATAGCCACGGTTGTGAACAACACCAACAAGGGAAAGTAAGAGAAGTATACCCTTTTACAATGTTTAAGAAAAAAAGTAGTTTTGGATCTTGTACAACATAATGCATTTGTAGAATGGGCATCAACTTCATTAGGAATGTGGTTGGCTGTGAAATGAGCACAAAATAGGGACAGCGTTCAGAGCACACCTGGTACCTGGTAAGAGACAGGTACTGGTCTAGTGGAGTCCATGTAATTCCTTCCTGCAGACTTGTTTTGCTTTAGTGTAGTGTATTAGTTACATATTGATCTGAAATAAATCACCCCAAAACTTAGTAGCCTGAAAAACAAACATTTATTATCTCACAATTCCAGGGATTCAAGAATCAAGATATATCTAAACTGAATATCTCTGGCTCAAGGCTCTCTCACAGCTGCATTTGAAGTGTTGACTGGGGCTGTAGTCATTTTGAGGTTCCTCTGAGAGAGAATCTGCTTTTAGGCCCACTCATATGGCTGCTGACAGGCCTCCAGTCCTCTGCCTCTTGACTGAGACATCAGCTCCTTGCCATGTGGGCCTTTGCATAGTACAGCTCCCAGTATGGCAACGGGCTTTCCTCAGAGTGAGTGGGTAAAAGAGAAAGAGAGGGAGTACCACACATGGGAGACAACTTCTCTTTGTTCCCTTATTTCGGAAGTGACATTACCTCCCTTTTGCCATTTTTCATTCATTTGAAGGGCATTAGTAGGGCCAAGCCCACACACAAGAAGGGATTACACAATGGCACAAATATCAGTAGATAAAGAATCATTGAGGATCACCTTAGAGACTGCCTACCATACCTTGTGAGGCAATCTGACATGTATAAAAGCACATGGACTCTTGAATGGTCCCTTAGATTAAAGTTGGGATCTGAGCCTTGAAACTTGCTACCTATGTAAACTTGAGCATGTTTCCATTCTCTGTTGTAAAGATAAATAAATGAATGCTAGTATACCCTACCATCCCTAGGTTCACATGTATAAAATGGGCACAATAACCTGTAACTCTAAGGGCTGCAGTTAGGATTTAATAATACAATTGTGCTTAACAAGTAAGAAGCAGCAAATATTCCACTGTCTCTAATAGAAGTAACAAATTTGTTTGCAAATTCATGAAAAACAACTGTCCATGGTGACTGTCCTATGAACTTCCTAGGTTCAGCATTAGTGCCTTCTTGCAGAATAACCAACATATTTAACATATTTATGTCTTCAGAACTCAGTAAAAGTAGTGGTTATTTTGGACTACCTTCTGTCAGAAGTAGAATATTGTGACCCAACTGAAAGGAGATATTTTTTCTAAGGTTTTTTTTTTTCTCTCTCTCTCTTCCTGGTACTTGAGTTCAGCCAAGATACAGCAATTCCTCATTATTCCCAGTTAACAGCTAGACCTCAAAATGATCTACTTTGTACTTGGCACTGACAATTCAACTGCAGTGTTTTGATAATTTCTAGGTGTTATGTTTTAGAAGGGGACATGGACAACTATGAACATGTTGAGAAAGAACCAGAATGATGAATGGATTCTAAAACATGCAACATGTCATATGAAAAGGCAAACACCCAGAAAGAGACTGTTTAACTCAGAGGTAGAATAGAGAGAAGGCTTCAAATCTTGGTTCTACTTCCCACTAGGTGACTGATATGGTTTGGCTCTGTGTCCCCACCCAAATCTCACCTTGAATTGTAATAATCCCCATGTGTCAAGGGCAGGACCAGGTGTAGGCAACTGAATCATAGGGACAGTTTCCTCCATGTTGTTCTCATGATAGTGAGTGAGTTCTCACAAGATCTGATAGTTTTATAAGCATCTGGCATTTCTCCTTCTGGCACTCATTTTCTCTTCTGCTGCCCTGTGAAGATGTGCCTTCCATCATGATTGTAAGTTTCCTGAGGCCTCCACAACCATGTGGAACTGTGAATTAATTAAACCTCTTTCCTTTATAAATTACGCAGTCTTGGGCAGTTCTTTATAGTAGTGTGAGAATAAACTAAAACAGTGACCTTAAAAAAATCACTTGTCATCTCTGAGACTTAGTTTATGAATCTGTAACAATAAGATTATATATTATAGAACAATCATGTGTCATACACTGAACAAGTTACTTTGAATATGGTATCGATAATTCTAAGGTTGGTTTTTTTTTTTTTTGAAAGAAAGAAGAAGAGAGAAAAGGAGAAAGAAAGAAAGAGCAAAAGAAAGAAAAAAAAGAAAGGAAGAGAAAGAGGGAGAGAGAATGGGATTCTTGTTTTATTGCTCAGGCTAGAATGCAGTCTAAAAATGGGCATTAAAAACCTCTTTTATGCCAATAATTGTGCTTAACAATGGAGACAGGAAGGAATAAGGGATGAAAATAACAAGCAGCCAACCAATATTTTATTTAAACCTGTGGAATGCTATGCAATTGCTGAGGAGTGATTTACTTCCAATTATGTGGTCACTTTTAAAATAGGTGTAATGTGATACTGAGAAAAATGTATGTTTTGTGGATTTGAGGAGGAGAATTCTGTAAATATTTGTTAAGTTTACTTGTTCCAGGTCTGAGTTCAAATCCTGGATATCTTCATTAATTTTCTATCTCATTGATCTGTCTAATATTGACAGTGTGATGTTAAACTCTCCCTCTATTATTGTGTGGGAGTCTAAGTCTTTTTGTAAGTCATTAAGAACTTGCCCTATGTGTCTGGGTGCTCCTGTAATGGGTGCGTATGTATTTAGGATCGTTAGCTCTTCTTGCTGTATTGATTATTTCACCACCATGTAATGTCCCTCTTTGTTTCTTATGGTCTTTGTTGTTTTAAAGTCTGTTTTATCAGAGACAAAAATTGCAGCTTCTGGTAATGCTAGCTGGCTGTTTTGCCAATTAGTTGATGTAGATTCTTCATTATGGTGATGCTCTTTACCTTTTGGTATGTTTTTGGAATGGCTGATACTGGTTGTTCCTGTCTATGTGTAGTGCTTCTTTCAGAAGCTCTTGTAAAGCAGGCCTGGTGGTGATGAAATCTCTGAGTACTTGCTTGTTTGCAAAAAATTTTATTTTTCCTTCACTTATAAAGCTTAGTTTGGCCGGATATGAAATTCTAGGCTGAAAGTTCTTTCTTTAAGGATGTTGAATGTTGGTCCCCACTCTCTTCTGGCCTGCAGGGTCTCCACTGAGAGATCTGCTGTGAGTCTGATGGGCTTCCCTTTGTGGGTAACCCGACCCTTCTCTCTGGCTGCCCTTAGCATTTTCTCCTTCATTTCAACCCTGGTGATTCTGATGATTATGTGCCTTGGGGTTGCTCTTCTTGAGGAATATCTTTGTGGTGTTCTCTGTATTTCCTGGACTTGAATATTGGCCTGCCTTGTTAAGTTGGGAAAGTTTTCCTGGATAATATCCTGAAGAGTATTTTCCAGCTTGGATTCATTCTCTTCTTCACATTCAGATACACCTATCAAACGTAGATTAGGTCTTTTCACATAGTCCCATATTTCTTGGAGACTTTGTTCATTCCTTTTTACCCTTTTTTCTCTAATCTTGCCTTCTTGTTTTATTTCATTGAGTTGATCTTCGACCTCTGTTATCCTTTCTTCTGCTTGGTCAATTCGGCTGTTGAAACTTGTGCATGCTTCGTGAAGTTCTCATGTTGTGTTTTTCAGCTCCCTCAATTCACTTATGTTCTTCTCTAAGCTGTCCATTCTTGTTAGCATTTTGTTAAATCTTCTTTCAAGGTTCTTAGTTTCTTTGCATTGGGTTAGAACATGTTCTTTTAGCTCACAGAAGTTTCTTATTATCCACCTTCTGAAGCTTGATTCTGTGAGTTCATCACACTCATCCTCCGTCAAGCCTTGTTCTCTTGCTCATGAGGAGGTGCGATCCCTGAAGGAAGAGAGGCATTCTGATTTTGGGTGTTCTCAGCCTTTTTGCCCTAGTTTCTTCCCATTTTTGTGGATTTATCCACCTGTCGTCTTTGTAATTGCCGACTTTCAGATTGGGTCTCTGACTGGACGTCTGGCTTGTTGTTGATGACGTTTTTTCTGTTTCTTAGTTTTCCTTCAGTGGACGCCCCTTCCCCACAGAGCTA
>PVKP010034215.1:0-24401 GCA_004027715.1 Plecturocebus donacophilus | reverse complement strand
TAGGCAAGTGCTGACTGGGAGTGGGAGACAGTGCCCAAAGGTCAGGGGTGGAGTAAACACAAGCCCAGATGAGGAAGCAAAAGAATGCAATATTTTGTTTGTGTCTTAATGGGTGCCAACTACAAGAGTGGGTGTAGGTGGCCTCGTTATAGGTGAAGGATAGCAATTGACAAATCGTAGTAATCCTCTTGCAATTCCAGAACTCCTTTCGTGAGTGGATTGTAAGGTCATTTCAGATTAGAGTCCTGAGAGCATCAGCCTCATCTTACTTTTAAAAATGGCTAGAAAACAGAAAGACAGTAATTAACATTTATTAGCTGTCAGACATTGCTTCTAAGTCCTTTAATGCTTTATTTCATTTAATCTTCATAAGTACACTTTGAGAACCAAGCTTTTAAATAGGGAGCTAATTAAAGAATGACTAAAAACATAAGTGACATTTGGAGAGAACCTATATAATATCATCATTGAAAATGAGTCCTGGTCATTCATATTTTGATTTGATCACTCACGTATTTATTCAGCCTACAGAGCACCTAATACATGTTGGGTGCTATTCTAGGGCCTTTGCCTGCATGATGTCATTGATTTCAGTGTTCAACAGAGAGACAGTGGAGGGAGCAAAGGATTGTGAGTCAGATCATCTAGGTTCTGTTTCTAACTCTAACTGGTCCTGTGGTTCTTGAAAAAGTAAGGCTGCTCTCTGTTTAATATGTTCTAATGTAAAACAAGGAGCTAAGATGCTTGAGGTCTTTTAAAACTTACTGTTAACATATTCAGTAGTTTTATAGTACATTGAAGCTTATAATAAATACTTATAGTCTGTCATTCTACCCTCCCAACCCCATCAGGGAAATGATACTATTTATGAGGCTTTAGAGGTGGAAACTTGTCAAGGCTTAGACCAAGTTCCTCTGCTCTTTTCATGCAATTCCTCTGCCTTCTATGTAGGAATTTGTGTTTAATTTCTAAAAGAATTATAACAGAGCTGGGTGCAGATGTCAGAGGAAAAGGGAGAGATATAGAAGACACAGAGAAGTTAAGAGTGGGAAGGACATTACTAGCTCTCAGGAGCTTTGTGCCCTGTTTCTGAAATCATTCAGGGCTGCTATACTCATCAAAAAAAATGTATCCAAAGGCACAAGGAGAGAGACCTTCCAACTGGTGGAAATTACATGAAGGCAGATTTGGGTTCAGTAAAATGGTAGAGGAGTTCCTCATTGAACATTCCGTTTGCCCATGACTGGGCAGAGCTAAAACAAATGGGTCGTGTTAGAAGGCAAAATAACTTTTTAATTTTTAAGGCCCACCAGTCAATAGATTACTATGGCCAAGGATGAAATGGGCTACTCTGGCAGGAAGTGAGTGCCTCATCATGGTGGATGCTTATGCAGAGACAACGTAAAATCCTAGAGGGGTTAGCAACTTGATCAGGGATACAAGACCAGGAAAGGGACTTTCAACTCCGAACTGCTATGACTCTAGGAGGCAGGAGGCTTACAATTTCATCTGTAGCCTTTAACTCCTAGTCCAGAGTTTACATATTCTTACAATAATCTACTGGGGAAAACTGAAGGTGCTTTTCTAGGCACTGATATCCAGGCCAAATTCCTTAATTTATTTCTTTAATACAAGAAGTTCCTGGTATGAATTTTTGACAGCATACCCACCCTGACCCCATTTTTGACATTTCAGATCTCTCATTCTTAACAAATAACCACGACGGGAACTTCTCTGGGAGCCAGAGTTGAACCAACACATTGAAATTCTAGGTTCACCAGTCAATAGATTAACAGGGTTATCCTTAAATTTGTCCAGTACCCTTATTTCCCAAAATGTTTTTCACCTGCTAGCTTTATCAGAAGTGTGTCAGTCAATTGGCATTCTCCAAAGGTAATAACTTTAACAACAGAAGGTGTATGGAAGTGCTTTGTAACAGGGAAACACTCTGAAAAGTTATAAGTTTTATTATTGTTATAACCTGCCAAGGTCACAGTACTGGTTATTAGCAGATCCCTATCTAGAGTGGGTTACTTAGAATCCTTTTGGAGGTAAGTAAATAACACTACTGAAAATTTAAAAGGAAGCAAAGTCCAAGTCTCCTTGATTGGCCAGCAAGAAATAATAACATTTAGACCTGGATTTTGCAAGCACAGGAGGACCAAATCAGGATCACTTAAACACAGGCGGTTGTTCCAGTCCAGTGGGTAACTGTGGCATGAATGTGAGTCTACAGAAATTGGCCAACAATCATCTTGATTGGGACAATGATGGGTTGGACATGGGGATGAGGTGGCCACCAGCAGTGGACCCGAACGAAATGGCTTTCTGCTTAGTTTAGTTCAGAGGCCATGAGTGTAAATCCATCTTTCCCCTGATGGTAATGGGCATTTACAAGCTGGGTCTACACTAATAATTTAAAGTGGACTGGGAACCAGTGATTAAAAAATACCTCCAAGTGATGAAAAGACACTGTTTAGACTTCTGAATGAAATGGTTTAAAAAATAATCCCCATTGATTGCAATATTAAGAACATTCTTAAAATGCTACCTTTGTTCTGATCTCTTAATCCCCATAAGGAGTGGTTATCTGTAAAGGTTCTTTAAGCATTTGAAGCCACTAACACCACGAGTGGAAAAAGAACACACTCTTTTAATTAAAGTGGAAAATTTATATGTTCTTGTTAATCTCAATTGAGAAAACCTAAACGTGTTAAGAAAATAAATGTTTCCCAGTCTTAGTATCCAAGGCTTAGGATTATTTAAGATCAGTAGCCAAAATTGTTCCTATTTTACACTGATTAATCAGGAAGAATGTTGAGAGGGGAATGTTAGCAGGAGATCTGTTTCAGTTTTCCAATTATGTCAGCTTGGTTGGGGAGCATCTAAATGCCTTGACCCTTGAACTATTTTGTCCCTCGTTCTTGGGCAACATAGCAAATGACCCTCATGAAGAAGCAAATTAGTAGCACGTGTCAAGGCTGACACTTCTGTTTTTCAAGCTAGTTGTTTGTTTTGCTATCCAAAGCTGCCTTCTTCAGGGGTAGCTGCACTTGGAAGCATGACAAACTGCTTCTCCTTACTCATTTGTTCCCAAGGCTAATTTAAAAGTGCGGTGGGTAGGTAAGTGATGTTGATAATGAGAACATCTTAAGGTATTAAGTTGAGAACTGAGATATCAGCATGGGCACAATAGACTCATTCTCTAGTTGATGGAAATGAGCTGATTTTAGTTCGAGAGTACCATGTGTAGTTTCTTTTGGTCCATAAGCCAGGGGATCTAGCTCTCCAGAGCTGGAAAGATGATAGCATTGGACCAAATAATATGCTTTAGTTTGAGATTCTTTAAGACCCAAATTTGTTCCAGTTTCTTCATCCCAGGTTCTCACTTTTGTTTCCCCCTCATCACTTTTGGTGACATTATTTTCCAAAGTAGCCCAATTGCATCCATCATTCATTTTAATTTTAAAATACTGAAAGAGTTTTTTCTTTGTATTACTATGTGTGAATATTGGCCCGCTTGATTCATTCATAGGCAGCATTGTTCACTGGATGTGTATAGGATTCTGAATCAGACCAAAAGGGATCTACATATGACTTGTGCCACTATCTAGCCTTGTGACCTTGAGCAAGACATGTAAGTTCCTTAAGTCTTGTTTCTTCACCTGTAAAGTGTAAATACCTATCGCTACCTTTAGCTACCTTTTTGAATCATTGTGAATGTACACAGTATCTAGGAAATACCAAGTAATTAATATATGCTAATGACTATTAACAGCTAACATTGATTGCACATCTGGTATGTGCCAGGAATTATGAGACTCCTCAAAGCATCTTTAGGAAATAAGAACCATTATTATGTTCACTTGCTGATGAGAAAGAGATGGGCTAAATACTGGCTTAATGTCCCAAAGATAGGAGATGGTCATGCCAGGTTTGTAGAGCCTTCAGTCGGCTACTACTCCCCATGTAAGAATGGTCATGCAGGGTTTTGCCACCTGGAGTAAGAACTGCCTGAATACATATCCCAGAGAGAATTCTAAGACCTGCAGAACACCTTGCTCCCAATCCCTCCTCTTTTCCATGCCTTCTCGTTCATACTTAAGCCAGAAGCTGTGAAGGACAACTCTGATGCAAATAGACAGGACCATGTCACCAGTAGACCCCTGGCAGACCTGCTATAGCTTGGCGTCACACTCAGCTGTGAACCTGTCAGCTGAACACACAACTGCAGGTGCAGTATTCCACGTGCATGTCGTTAAGATAATTCCAGTCACTTAAAAGTTATTTCATTAGAAGGGAGGAGTGGAGTCTTAAATACATACCCACTCTATTTAGTTGAAAAACGCAAATCTAAATATCATGACATTATCGTGCTATCACTATTACATCATCCTGCAAACACCCACTCTCCACAAATTTAAATAGAAATAATTTTTGCTCTCAATACTAAATACCCTTAAATCTAAGACATTAAGATCAGAAAATGTTCTAGTAACTCATGTAAAGCTAAAAAGGTGTATAATTCAGGTTAAAGGGATCATGGCACTTTGCTGTTTAATTAAAATACTGGTGTGTTATTGATCAACTGATGAATGGATATACAAATGTGGTATAATCCTACAGTGGAATTTTATTCAGCCATAGAAAAAAAGGAAGTATTGATACATGCTACAACATGAATAAACTCATAAAACAATACCACAAGTGAAAGAAGCCAGGCAAAAAAGACCCCATATAGTATGATTCCATTTAGGTGAAATATCCAGAAAGCTAATCTATAGAAACAGAAAGTAGATGAGCGGTTGCCAGGGGCTGGGAGTCAGGGAGAAAAAGAAGTGGAGAGTGACTGCTAACATGTACTTTTTGGGGTGATGAATGTTCAAAAATTAGATCATAGTGATGGCTGCATAACTGTAAATACAGATGGTCTCCAACTTACTATAGTTTCATGATTTCTTCACTTTACGAGGGTGCAAAAGAGATAGGCATTCAACACGCTTTTGACGGGGTTAGGTCCAGATAAATCGTAGGTTGAAAATATCATAAGTTGAAAACATCCTTTTGACTTAAATAATATTTTTACCTTTCAACTTACAATGAGTTTGTTGGGCTCTAACCCCATTGTAAGTTGAGAAGCGTCTGTATACTAAAATCGATCGAATTATATACAGTTGTCCCTCAATATTGATGGGGGATTGGTTCCATGTATGATTAGTTGTATGCAAATATTACAGCATCTTTATCAAGGACTTGTGCATCTGTGGATCTGATGAATACCAGAATGCCAGATCCACAGATGCACAAGCCTTTGATATAAGATGTTGTAGTATTTGCATACAAACTATTCACATCCTCCCATATACTTTAAATCCTTTCTAGGTTACTTACAATACCTAACACAATGTGAATACTATGTAAATAGCATGTAAATATTTGTTCTACAACATTGTTTTTAATTTTGTATAATTTTTTTATTGTATTACCATTTTTTTTCTTCAGAATATTTTTTATCCTTGATTGGTTGAATTCATGGATATAAAACCTGTGGATACAAAGGGCTGGCTGTACTTTAAACAAGTGAACTTTATGGAACATAAAGTATATCACAATAAAGCTGCTTAAGAAATACAAGCTTGTTATTTCCCCTAATTACTTGCAGAAATGATAATATTATTTCATGTTCAGCAGCTCTTTTTGAATAAACAGCAATGAATAAGAAGGTATTTTATCCACCTCCTCCGAGACTTGATAATTAATCTTGTCCTCACCTCCTCACTTTTTAATGTGCCCATCAAGTATTTGATTGCTGGGAATTTGGAGTTGCAGAGATAATTGCCTCTCTGCTTATCAAGCACAACTCTCAGGCCAGACCTTCAAATGTATCTCCATCTCTCCCTCCTTCCCTGTATTCCCTCTTTTTCCTTTCAACCCTTACTGCTGAGCACCCAGTCAGTGTTCAAAATCAGAGCTGAGCTGACTCAGATCAGGGACTTCTGCCTCTATGGGTCTTCACTGAAAAGGGAACCAGAGCCATTTGTTAATAAATAAAAAGCAGAAACTGGTGGGGATAAAAAGAGATGGTGTCGAATTCTCTCCTTTCTGGATGCTGGTAGTGGTTATGTAGGCCGCTTTCATTTCTGTACATGTGCACTACAGTAGGAGCGAGACAGGAACCACGATGCCAATTGAGAGAACCAAGAAAAATTGTGATTGGCATTTAGGCATCAAGAGAAAAAGCTCTCTTAGTGTTTTTGACTTGCTCAATTTACTGTACAAGCAACTAAGGTGATGGGTAAATTGTATCCTTTGGATTGAAATCTCCGTCTAGTTTCTAAATACTGAGGGAGTCTTGTTCTCTGCTCAACTTTCCTGCATCTATAAGGCATTGGCCAGGAGATGAGCCACTGTGGAGCTCTTCAACTCAGACAGAACCCTTACTCCACATTTCTCTGGCCTAGCAAAATTGGGAGGATTTACACAAAGGTAAAGGGACCAACCACAGCAAACATGGGCTTGAAACTTAACTGTGTGTGGAACGGATCTCAAGTCTGAAAAGACTTCAGAACCTTTGCCAAATTCACCCTCTCTATCATTCAGAGACATCATCACTACAGTGATAAGTTTTAAGCGTTGTAATCAATTTTTTAAAATCCATTGGATACCTATTTCTCCTTTCTCCCATTTTCTTCTTCTTCCATTCACTGTCCATCCTCTGCCAGTGACAGAGAAATTTTACTTCTTCCCACTTTCCTAAAAGTGCCAAGCAGGGGGTGGGGGGTGGGAGTGGGCACAGACCATGGATTCTGCAAACATACTTTCTCTGCTATCCCCTCGAAGGACCTAGTTCTGAAGCAGAGAAAGAGAAGTGAGCTCATGGCACAAGGAGATCTGCCCAGAATCCAAGAAGCCAGATGACTTACCTTGGGCATGTCGCAAGCCAGTCAAAGTTTGGATGCTTGCTTCCGAATGCATAGGGTGAAGGCACAGAGCTTGCCAGATTTACCAAGGGTGCCTGCTGGGGTTTGTTCCTGGCACCGAATATCCTCAACTACCAGTCTGTGCAGCTCTCATGAGCACCAACCTGTTTGCCAATTACTCTTTGACAAGCTGACTCTTCAGGGCAGATTAATATTTGCCCTGGGATATACAAGGCCCTTATGACCCCTCCTCATTGCAAAGAAAACAATAACTGGATAACTTGCTTTTGACGGTGGTTGGATTTGTTTGGTGTGGTGTGATTTGGTTTACAGCTCATTTGCGGCAGCATCAAACTGGCTCGATTCAAGGCAGCTGTGGTTTCAGCAAAGCAAGAAGAATAAGGAGCTGGGAGGGGTGGGGCAACCATACAAGAGCAAGCTACAGGGTTGAGTCATGGGTCCCTTTCACTTAAAGCTGCAGTCTATGCTGCCATCCTTGTGTTGCATCTGCTCACATGGCTTCTTTGGGACATGGCATGCAGGATGGGACACATGATTCTGAAAGGGCAAGCCAATGGCCACAGAACTTGGGCTGTTATCTCAATCCTTCTTGTCAAAAATCACTCTTCAGACAGGAAGTAAATTTTTCGCTCTAAATTATGTAAAGTGAAAAATCTAACCACAACAGAAGACAAAAAATGGAAGCCTCATCAAAATGTCATTTGTTTGATGGTATTATGGGTCGATTGCGTCCTCCCAAAAGGGACAGTGAAGTCCTCTACTACCTTAGAATATGACCTCATTTGGAAATAGGTTCCTTGCAAATGTAATTGGTTAAGATGAAGTTAAAATAATGGAGTGGGGTGGGCCCTTAATTTAACAGGACTGGTGTTTTTAAAAGACAGAGAAGAGACACACAGGGAGGACACCTTGGAAGACAGCAGCAGAGATTGGAGTGACGTAGCTGCAAGCCAAGGAATGCCGAGGAGCGCTGCCACCACCGAGGCCAGGGTGAGGCAAGGGAGGACTCCACCCAGCGTCTCGGAGGGAGCATGGCCCTGTGGAAACCTGGATTCCACACCTGTTGCCTCCAGAAGGGTCAGAAAATAATTTTTTGTTGTTTTAAATCATCTGGTTGTGGTGCTTTGTGATGTCAGCCCTAATAAATACAGATGATTTAGATGTGAGCTGGCTGGATTTGCCTATAAATGCCTTTTCTGCAACTTTTTATAGGAATCACTTTAAAATTTAACAGTGTTTTTAATCAGTGAAAAAAGTTGATGGTATGGTATTTGGTTGACCTAATGTGGAGACACACATGTTTATTTTAGTGTAGCAGTGATGTGCTGAATCCCTACCAACTCCAAAGGGGATGGCACCAGGTTCAGGAGGCTGAAGAAGAGAACCAGAGCCAGAAAATGAGACAGTGGGGTTTTATTGGGGGCTGACATAAAGGAGAGAGTCTAGTGGTGGCAGGCTGGACAGAACTGCTGGTCCAGTGGCTGCAGGCTGGTAAGAAGAACCACAACTGCCTGCAAAAGGCATGCAGTTTATACAACATTTTCACTTAACACCCTCCCCCTAGCAACCTCAGCCTGGCAACCTTCATTTAACCCCAAACAAAGGACTCTGATCCCCTGTATGGCCCATGTTCCTGGGATGGCCTGGGGCTCAGATGTTCCTTATAGATAAGGAATGGATCTCTGGGATGGCCACTTCCAATTCCTTACCTTGGAACTCTGAACATCTATTTGGGTGCATTTGCCACACAGGGTCATTCTCAGCATAGGCTCAAATCAAGTTATCATTGTCAGGAGTATCTACCCTACAGGCATCCCTCCCCGCTCCAGTGAGAAAGTTGCTAATGTCCTGTGAAAAGCCAGTGATAGTTTTCTGAGTTCACTGCCATGATGTCTTGTTATTCTTTCTTTAAAGGAGAGTTCTGACCACTAGAAAGAGTTTTAAGAATGAATAAAGTGATATTAGACAGACACAGAAACTGTGGAGGACAAATGATGCCAAAAGGATACTTACACCTTTGGCACTTCCCCAGCAGGAGAGGAAGGAGGAATAGAGGGAGGTAGTCTTAGTACCTCACCCTTCAATCCTCACTCTGGCTTTGATGTTGTCATTAGCATGTATCCCCAGAAAAGTCACTTATCTCTCTCAGGACTTCTGTGTTATCCAGGGGAAATTGATTTCCACTTAGAAACCTATCCATAAAACATGGAGGAGAAAAAGGTAAATAAATCCCACCTTCATGTTCCAGGTCTTTAGGACAAGCATTTTGTGGCCTCTAAAGCTTCTAGTCTCTTGGTTCTGTGTCCAGAACCCTCAAGACCATCAACATCTTTATATAGGTCCCTGATTCCTCTTTCTAGAACACAGATGCCATATTCAGAAACCTTTCCAGCCCAAAAGGAATCTTGTGAAATCTGGATATATATTATTTTGTAAAAAAAACAAATCCCAGACATGTTATTTTATGCCTACCTATTTCAGTACGTATCTCTAGCAATTATGACTATATTGTTATGTAACCAGTGTTCTTTTCACACCCAACAGAATTACTAATTCCTTAGTAGCATCTAATTTGGATATAGTTATATTTTTTGCAATTCAAAATAGGAAACACATTAGTTCTATTCAAAATAGGAAACACATTGGTGAATTACTCTAAATTGTTGAAGTTGAAGGGACCTCAGAGAAACAATTGCTGTTAGTACCTAAACTTCTCAAGGCAGAAGGCTACATGTCCTGTTGTTAAATATCATAGGACATTAGTACGTAACGAGGAACTTTGGGAATTATCCAGCTCAGCATCTCATTTGATAGACAAGGATGCTGAAGCCCTGTGATGGTTAATTTTGTATCAACTTGACTAGGCTAAGGGGTATCCAGATAGCTGGTAAAACATTATTTATGGTGTGTCTCTGAGGGTGCTTCTGGGAGAAACACCCAGTACACTTGGTGTTGAATCAGTAGACTAAAGAATATCCACCCTTATCAACATGAGTGGGCTTTATCTAATCCACTGTGGGCCTGAATAGAACAAAAACGTGGAGCGGGTGCAAATTCTCCTTGAGCTGGGACACCCTTCTATTCCCACCCTTGGACGTCAGAGCCCCTGCTCTCAGGGCTTTAGACTCTTAGACTTATATCAGGCCTCTTTCTGGTCCTCAGGCTTTTGGCCTTGAAGTGGGAGTTACAACATCAGCTCTCCTCGTTCTCAGGCCTTCAGAATAACACTGAATGACACCACTGGTTTTCCTGGAGCTCCAGCTTGCAGATGACAGGTAAGAGGACTTCTTGCCTCCATAATGGTGTGAGCCAATTTCCATAATAAATCTCCCCTCATATATATCCATATATAATCCTATTGGTTCTGCTTCTCCAGGGCACGCTAATACAGGCCCTGAGAAGCCATGTAACACGTGGTGAGTTGGAGACCAAAGTAGAATTGTAACCCACCCATTTGTGACTCCCATTCCACAGCAGACTGACTCTTTAGGAATGGAGATGCCATATGCTTTGCAGCCAAATTTATTATTTAATTCCAAACTTATTGTCTCTGGCTCACTCTACTCCCAATTAACTGCACTTTAAGCTCACTTCCTCCATGGAAATAGAGACCAAGCAGCTTGAATATTCTTCCTTCTGACCTGTCATAGTTTTGAAGACCATCATTAAGTTGTGGTTTCAAGCTTTTCCTATCAGATTAAGCAGGCTTCAATCAGATCCCTTCCTCACAGGATGTTTTCTCTCCTTAAAGGCTGTAAACAAACAAATGAGGAACCTATGGGCTACCAAAAATACACCTATTGGGAGCAAACAAATGATACACTCTCATTTTTGCCAAGCGGTCATGAGAATATGCCAGCAAAACAGACTGCACTCAGAAACAGGCCCTACTGAGCTACTATAGCCTGGTCTTTTCAATCACGTTTATTAAACAATGAACAACAAATGGAAAACCAAACATTATATGCTCTCACTCATAAGTGGGAGCTACACTATGAGGACGCAAAAGCATCAGAATGATACAATGGACTGTGGGGACTCAGGGGGAAAGGTTGGGAAGGGGGTGAAGGATCAAAGACTACAAATTGGGTTCAGTGTATACTGCTCGGGTGATGGGTGCACCAAAATCTCACAAATCACCACTGAAGAACTTACTCATGTAACCAAACACCACCTGTTCCCCCAAAACCGATGGAAATAAAACATTAACAAAAAATAAATAATAAAAGACAAAATCCTTCACATATAAAGACGAAAAGAAATCGGGAAGCTGAGATTGGGACTTGGGTGAGCTCTTGAAAAATTTACTGGTGGTGGAGATGTTGCTTGAGCAGTTTGATGTCTCCTCTCTCCTTGGATTAGCACACCAAGGTCTGGTGCTGTCAAGACCATATTGCTTTCTGCTCACTCTGGTCAATAAGGGAGGGGTAAATAAGTCCAAATATCTCCAGGGTCCAAAGTTGTGTTTGGATAAATTAAAACATCAGGTTACAAAGTTGAAGATTAAACTAACAACGACTCATCAGCGGAAAAAAACGTTGCTTGACTACGGGATGCTGAAACGCTGGTCTGCTATTCTGACTGAGTAAGCAATACCCGGCTGGTTGTCTTCTGGCATGAAATTAGAGCACAACCTCGATGAAATGGGATTTCATTTAATTTACTAAAATTAAAAAAAAAAAAGGTTTTTTTTTGTTTCATTCTACTTGAGGAAAAGTAAAGTGGTAAGAAAGCAAGCAAGTATCAGGGCCTTAAGAAAACCACCTCTGAGACAGAAGGTCTTCAGCGATGCACATTGGAATCATCTGAGAAACTTTAAAAACTACGGCTGTCTGGCTCCCATCCCTAGACGTTCTGATTTCATGGAGTCGGGTGCCGCCTGAGGTTTAGAATCCTAATGTGGAACAAAGTTTGAGAACCACTGCTCTAGATATTTCTTGGTGCTGGTGTAGCACAGCCCAGTCAATCTAAACCATCTATAACGTCGAACTGAGGAACATTTTTTTTTTTTTCTTTTAAATCTACTGACTAAAAGTACAACAATCCACTTGAGGGCACATAAATAAAAATGTAATTTAATGTCATTTAGAGATTTGTGTTGTCTTTTTCTTAGAGAGTTCTATCCTGTTGCTTTTGAAATGAAGAATTAGGAAACAAATACTTCTTTATCATTCAGTCCGAAAAAGAAAATAATTCTGTCCTGGGGAAATCAGCTAAGGAAAAGGCACAAGGAAGGGAAGGAGAGACAGAGATGGAATGCGGAGAGAACCGGGGCGCAAGACACAAACCAGATCTCCCAGCCCGTGCCTCCTGCCCTGCTCCTGGACTGCCCCCGCACACGCAGCCTCTCCACCCGCGTGCACGCCTTGGCTTCTGGTGAGAGAGGAGGGGAGACCCGGCTGCCTCACCTTCGCTGATCCGCTGGCTTTCATTGATCTGCTCTTGTGTCTGCACTTCAGCCTGTTCTGTCCTGATTATGTCCACTGCTTTGGGCCCTGACCCTTCCTTCGCATCCCTGAGTTATTATTTCCTCGTGGTTCTGCAAAACCTGCTCTTAGGCTTCTGAGGGTCTGCCTGTCCTTGCCACACCCTGGAGTCTCAGGTTGACTCACTCCCTTATCTTCCTGTCTTTCCAGACTACGCTGTGGCTTCTCTAGCCAGAACCAAACCCCTGGGATTTCTGACGTCCGTTTTAGATATGGCAATCACGATGCCTCCCTCAGCCAGTGCCCGTCCTGAGGGAGCCTGCCTTGGGCAGCCGTGGTTTTTTTTTTTTTTTTTTTTTTTTTTGAGGCGGAGTCTCACTCTGTCACCCTGGCTGGAGTGCAATGCTCTCAACTCACTGTGCAACCTCTGCCTCCCGGGTTCAAGTGATTCTCCTGCCTCAGCTGGGATTACAGGCACGTACCAGCATGTCCAGCTAATTTTTGTATTTTTAGTAGAGATGGGGTTTCACTGTGTTGGTCAGGCTGGTCTCAAACTCCTGACCTTGTGATCCGCCCTCCTCAGCCTCCCAAAGCACTGGGATTAAAGGCATGAGCCACTCCGCCTGGCCTTGGGCAGCCATGTTTTATTCTGGGTGACACTAATTCCTCACTGGCATTCCCCATCCTGGGGGACCTGACCAGGACCCAGGGCAGCTGTGGTGTGGGAATGCCAGGGGCCTATGGTTGTCTGGTGGGAGAAGCTTTGTCCAAATAGGGGAGAGCAGGATAATCAGATTCCTTACTTTGGGAATTCAAATTGGGAAATATGGCCAGGATAAGAAAGCAGCAATGTGAGAAGCAGCTGAGAAGTTATCAAGTAGAAAAACAGCAGTGTGGCAAATGGCGGTGATGAATGAGCAGAAGATGTGAGGTGGGGAAATCATAGGCAGAATGAACACAGAATACAACCTGTGAGAATATGATGAAAGCTCCCTTCCCAACATGCAGAATAAATTCATACACAATAACAGAATTTTGCAAGCTTTTGGGAGTTTGTGGACTCTCTGAGGCCCACCTATGAACCCACATAAGGTTCACAAAATGCTGTTGAAGAATTTCTTGCGTTCAAGGTAAAGCCTAGTTGGTGAAGAAAAGAGAGACAAGCAGCCTGGGAGGACAGTCTCTAGAAGAGGCTTCCTCAGCCTCAGCACTGCTGAGATTTTGGGCTGGATAACATTTTGTCGTAGTGGCTGTCCTGTACATTGCAGGGTGCCTAGCAGCATCCATAGACTCTACTCACCAGATGCCAGTAGCAACTCCCCAGTCATGACAATCAAAAATGTCTCCAGACATTGCCAAATTCCCCCGGGAGGCAAAATTGTCCTGGAGAAAATCACTGCCCTAGAAGTTGACCGAGTCAGGCATGGGAGAGGCAGCATCAGGGTGAAGACGCATCAACTGCAGCTGCAGAAGTCCTCAGCTCTGGTCTCCCGTCCTTGAGAGGCCCAATTCCTATTCATTTCCTGTCTCTGCTACTGACTACCTCCACCCACCCTCGATCTCACCGGCTCCCACTTTAGCTGGCTAGCCCACCTGAATCTCGATTTTTTACAGTGGCGCTCAGACTTAATCAGAATCACCTGGAAAGCTGGAACCATAGATTGCTAAGCTCCAGCCCCAGTTTCCGGTTCACAGGTCTGGTTTGGGGTCTGACGTTTGATATTTCTATTAACTTCCCACTCGGTGCTAATGTTGCTGGTATCGAGTCCACACTTTGAGAACTATTGCCTTACAGAAAGAAAGAGAAAAAAGAAGCCTAGCTAATACTTTTTCCTGAGCTCCTATAACAGAGACAGATGAGTAGAAGGAGATAGAAAAAGAGAAAAAGTGATGTTTCAATAATGTCTGGTGCTGTGCAATTTCTTTTCTTTTCTTTCTTTCTTTCTTTTTTTTTTTTTTTTTTTTTTTTTTTTTTTTTTTTTTTTTTTTTTTTTTTTTTTTTTTTTTTTTTTTTTTTTTTTTTTTTTTTTTTTTTGAGACAGAGTCTCGCTCCTCTGTTGCCAGGCTGGAGTGCAGTGGCATGATCTCGGCTCACTGCAACCTCTGCCTCCCGGGTTCAAGTGATTCTCCTGCCTCAGCCTTCCTAGTAGCTGGGACTACAGCATGCACCACCATGCCCAGCTAATTTTTGTTTTTTTAGTAGAGAGGAGAGTTCACCATGTTGGCCAGGATGGTATCAATCTCTTGACCTCATGATCTGTCCGCCTCAGCCTCCCAAAGTACTGGGATTACAGGTATGAGCCACCTCACCTGGCCTAATACTCTGCAATTTCTAACGCAGAATACTATCAACAAACATTTACTGAGAGTGAGGATGCGTGCAATAATACTACTTTTTAATCCTTACAGTAACTCAGAGATAACAGTAGGTATTATTATCTTAATTCTACTCATAAATAAAACAAGGCTTGGAGAAGGTTAGGGATTGGTCTCAAGACCACATGGGTTGTAAGTGAACTGTAGTTTGAATCCAGGTCTGTTTAAATGCGTTTGAACTTTCTCCACTTTTCAAGACTTTTTCTTAAGCAGCATAACTTTCATTTCCTTATAGAAAATCTCATGGGGGATCTCCAAATGGAAAAGAGATAAGAGAAGCAGCTGAAAGGGGCCCAGAAGGAGATGCAGTGAGTCTCAGCCATTTGGCCTCCTGTCTTTTGTGGACATGCTAGAGGCATTGCCAGAAAGGTCCAGGGTTCCTAGAAATCCAGTAAGAAAGCACCTGTCTTACAAATTCTGTCTTCCCATTGGTTCATATATTTCAGAACAATCTTCTCCTTTAACAAGGGTATGATTATCTGATTCATCTACACATTTGACTGCATACCATGAAAGGTTATTCTCTGACATCAAAGAAGCATTCGACAAGACAAGACAAGAGATGTGGAAATGAAGATTGTAGTGCTTTGGCTCCTTTAATGGAAGGACACATGTATTTTAGTGGGAGTCAACCAGAAGGAAACATTCTGAAATATTAAAGTGTTAAAATATTCAGAAGGCTGAGGCAGGAGAATCACTTAAACTCCGGAAGCAGAGGTTGTAGTAGCCGAGATTTCGCCATTGCACTCCAGCCTGGGTGACAGCGAGACTCCATCTCAAAACAAAAAATGGGTTAAAATATTAAAATGTTTAATTTCATTTTATAGACTAAAATAGCTATTTGTTCTCATACACATTAAAAGAGAGTAGAATTTGTAAAAAATGTTTAAAAATTTAATGGTCCAGTCTGGCTTGGGTTAGGGCTAACTCTCAGGCTTGAGGCTTAGAGCTATTTGAAAATGTTTGACAAAAATTATAAGCACTGTGTAGCTAAGAGCTGGAGATGAGCTATTTCAATTCCATGCAAGAATTCTTCAGTAAGAATGACCTTTTAAAAAATATCATGGAAGTTTCAGTTTTGCAATATGAAAAGATTTCTGGAAATGGTTGCACAACAATCTGATATACTTAACACTGCTGAACTGTATACTTAAGAATAGTTAAGATGGTAAATACTATGTTATGTGCATTTTACCACAATTGAAGGAAATGTCATCATGGTGAAACCACAACATTTTCATTGAGGAGATGGGCAGTCAGGAAGTTTTTTATTTTTTGATTTTTTGCTGTTTTGTGATGGAAGAGCTGTGGAGAGATTGGAAGTTATGGAAAACAGGACGTAGTTTAAAATGGATGGACATTTTGGTTTCAGTAGTCACGTGAAAGGCACAAGTCAGTCAGATTCACATTTGTGGTTGAGAAAAATATCCTGTGTGAGAATCAAAAGGAAGAATATCTATATACTTATTCTGTCTTATTTTCCAGTTTCAAAGACTTAAATGTCATTTTGGTTAGGATACAGTAGCACACCAGTCAAAAACAATGCATGGTTCAGAGCAGGTTCCTGGATCCTTCAGAATTTCTTCAAGGACACCATCACTGTTGGAGATTACTTTATTTCAATGCATCTAAGGAGCTATCAATCATTTTATCCACTGCCATTATTTTATCTACTACCAAGAAAAAAATCTTCCAATTAAAGTATGGTATGCCAACAATTATAAGATGTATTCCAACTTCAAAGATAGTAAAATGTATTTATAAAGAACTTTTCAGGGATGGGGGTAAGGGAAAGGACAGATATTGGTCAAAAGGTACAACAAAAATAAGGAAAGAAAAAAATATAGCTTTTGGAAATTTTATATGGGGGAGGGAATATTTTCCATGCAGTTAAAAGATAAATTTTGTAGGCAGTTGAGCTATAGGAGATTTGAATATGCATATTAGCCCTATAATTTTCTTTCTTTTTATTTTTTGAGATGGAGTCTTGCTCTAATGCCCAGGGTGGGGTTCAGTGGCATGATCTCAGCTCTTTGCAACCTCTGCCTCCTGGGTTCAAGTGATTCTCTTGCCTCAGCCTCCCAAGTAGCTGGGATTACAGGCATATACCACCACACCCAGCTAATTTTTGTATTTTTAGTAGAGACAGGGTTTCACCATGTTGGCCAGGGTTGGTCTTGAACTCCTGACCTCAAGGGATCTGCCCACCTAGGCCTCCCAAAGTGCTGGGATTATAGGCTTGAGCTACTGCACCAGGCCGCCTTATAATTTTCAACAGGTGCTAATAATAAAATGAATCCTGGTTGACAATTATAAAAAAAACCCAAAAAGTTCCTCTTAGAATTGAAGATGTGTGATAGAAAGAAAAAACCCACATACTATAAAATCATCCAGATACAAACATAAAAAGAGGTTTTCCTAGAGGACGACAGATGTAAGCACATACTTGAAATATTAAAAGGAACCAAACTAAGAAGTTAAAGTAATGAAACAAAATGCCCATTATAGACTAACCTTTATTACTCCATAGAATAATTTGCATCTGAGAGGTGTTTTAATGGAAATCATTTCTTAAAAAGATAGGTCTTACCAAAGCCAGTTTGGAAATTGGATATTGCATATATGTAATTTTTTCTTGGTAGCCCATTATCAATTCTCCAAATAATTTAGGATAAAGTTGCATCTCAATTCAAGATATGCAGGGGATGGAGAATAAACTGGAGAATTAGAGCAAGTAAAAAATACAGAAGTTAAAATATCATTTAGAAATGCAAAAAGCAAAGAAATATAAAAGTGTTTGAAATAATTACATTGTTGAAAATTAAACCACAAACATTTAAAATATAATTTTTTAAAGAATTAGAATTAACACATGAATTTTTCAATTGACCTCAAGCTTATAAGAAAATTAAATCAACCATAATGCTTCATCCCAACTTCTGAGCATTATGATTACTCAACATTTGAGTGAAAAGAAATAGTGTACTATTAGGTTCATTATAGGCTGGAAGAACCAGATGCAAGTCTTTAAGGAACTGACTTGATTTGATTATTGGGGTGGCTCCTTATTAGTTTTATTCATGTAATAAATGAAGAAAAAGGGCTTCTCAACTCTATTGTGCCTGAAGCTTTTCACTGCAGGGAGGACTTTTTCTAAGTCTGTAATTGTCCTTTCGAGTAGCTGTAAGAGATTTGAGCATCCTTCAAAGTCCATATCTATTGGCCAGTTTTATAACCAATTGTAGAATTTTGGAAGATACAGCCACCATTCATAGGAATCATCCATTCCTGAGAAAATAGAATAGGTAATAATTTGAACACTTCTTTTTTGGGTTGTCTCATCCCTGGATTACAATTTGAATAATTCAACAGTTAATTTCCTTCCACAGAAATGAACACTTACTCTGTATGAATCTCACTTTCTTGAGGGCTGGAAAGAATACATGCAAAGTGTAATCCTGTCCTTGATCGACTTAGGCCTTATGGTGCTGGGGGAAGAAAGATGACAACTGTATACAGTAACTATAATGCAAAACACAAGAACATCAGGGCTGCCATTCAGTGAGCTACAACATGCTGGCCAGTGTCTGTTCTGATTGGCCAGTGGCTTTGCCAGAACTGTTTTAAATATTTTGAATGTTACATCTGAATAACCTTCAGTAAACAATGCCAGTTGCCTGTCTAATGCCCCTTCTCCATTTCTTCTTTACCAGTACAACCCTTATTTTGTTTAATATATCAATGTACTCAACTAAAAAAAGAGCATCTTCCAGCCTCCCCTCCTACATCTAGGGGTGGGCTATGACATAGTTCTGACCAATAAGATTTAAGTGAATTCCACTAAGACCTTCTGGGAAAGCTCTTTCAAACTAAGCCAATTCAGCTGGCCCTTGATTTTGCCTTTTTTGCTATCTTTCTTCTTGCCTGGAGCATAGACTTGAAGCTGGAGATGGGACAGCTATCTTGGGATCAGGGATGACTAAGAACAAAGACAGAAGGAGTCTGGGTCCCTAACACCGCTGCTTGCCAATTTCATCATTCATGTATTGCTTACCGCTGCATTCCTTAATACCTGAGAAAAACAAACCCCTACTGTGCTTAAGTCCTTGGTTAATTAGATTTGGTAACTGACACAAAGTGTGACACAATTCTAACAGACACAATATCCTAAGGCTCAAAATTGGGAAATGCCACATAAATCTATGGGGTTCATGAAAGCACGATGAAATGGACAGGGTTTAAAAGGTAGAATGTCAGAGGTGGAGAGAACCACAGAAATCATTTTGTTCAATATCTTTATGGAGATGAAAAAACTGAGGCTGAACAAAGTAATTTGCTTGAAATTCCACAGCTGGTTATTGGCAAAATGAGAAAAGATTGGTTCTCTTGCTATCTTGAAACATAAAAGCACCCATGAAGAATGAAAAAATGTGTGGCCATTTGAACAGACAAGTATTAACTTCATGGGTGTCCAGAACCATATACTGAAAAAAGGCTAATAATTCAACAAAATGTAAGTGATGAAATCGGAGATCATCCTTGAATCGTTGATTTTTCAATCCTCCCACTCCCCACACTCTAAGTCTGGTCAGTTTGACCTTTTAAGTCTGTGCTTTAGGGAGCCTTTCTGGGCTATGCCCTCCCACTCCCAACTCCTCGTTAGATGCTGTGTCCCTGGACCACTCTCAACCTGCATTCGTGACAGCACTTGCTACATTGCATGTTCATTTTCTCTTAACTGGGTCCCATCTCCTCCACTCTGTTGAGGGCAGGGATCCTTCCCACATGGATGACTAGGTACTGCTCAGCACCGTGTCATAACTCAATAACTACTCATAACCCACACTCAGACTTAGAAAAAATGGCAATTCTTGAATGTTTAATTTTTTCCCTGGGTGTGAACATGTTTAAGTACAAGTGACGTTGGAAGCTTATACCAACCTTCGGCAAATCTCTTCAGCCTATTCAGAAATGAATAGGTTGGCCAAACAAAGAAATATAGACATCTTCCACAGAAATTAGCACATATATAGAATCAGGGCTGGGGCTAAGTGTGTAGTGCCTAGGTTGAACTGAATATTGCAGAATTGGGGCTTTCTGAAATGGACTTTTCAGGTGGTTTGCACATGGTTGTACCAAGCATATCTGGGATTTTTGTGGAATCACCTGGCAATTTTAGATGGAGATGCTAAAGTTATCCTTTAGGAAATGGGGAGAAAAGGAAAGGCAGTATTTGCTCGAGTGGCATATCTTATAGCCACAACAAGGGAGAAAGAAGGCTGTGGAATTATTTAGTGAATTTAATAATGAGTACTTTTAAATATCTAAAGAAACAGTCTTGATTGCCAGTGTGGGCAGGACCGTTCTTGAAAGCACCAATTATCTACCCAAAGCTTCTCAATGAGGCTTGAGAGGAAATTACTTGGAAACCTTCATATTCTAAACGCTAAGCAAGGAATAACAGTGAAATCTGGCTCCAACGCTAATTCTAAATTCTTTAGTGCAAGGTAGTGCCAGATGTTTGCTTCCTTGTGCAAATTAGGAACAGGCAGTTTTGAGCAGTGGTATCTATTATGGTGGTGAGGTTGCAGAATATTAAATGACAAAGGCCATTTAGAACAGTGCTATGGCCAGGTTGTCTGGTCTTGACTCTTGGCTCCACCATTTACTTGCTGAGTGAGTTACTTAACCTCTGTGTTCTCATTTTCCTCATCTATAAGCTTGAGTGATTATAGCACCTACCACGTGGGACTGTTCTGGGCATTACCTGTAATGCATTTCATGCAAAGTACCTGAGTGCCTGGGACGTAATTTCACCCAATAAATGTCAGCTATCTTCACTAGGTATATTTCAACAGAGTTTCTATAAATGTTTGGTGCAAACTTACAGGTCTAAAAACAACAAAATAAAAAGACAAAAAAGTTACAATTATACAAATAGGCAACCTAGAGCCAGAGTCCCCAAGCTTTTTCTATAAAAGGCAAGATGGTAAATATTTTTAGCTTTGTGGCTCATAGGGTCTTTGTGGCAACTATAAAACCCTGCTCTTGCAGTACAAAGACAACCATAGGAAACATGTTAAAGAACAGGTCTGGCTGTGTTTCAAAACACTTTATTTACAAAAACAGTTCTAAAACTTTATGAGAACAGACCACAGGCTGTATTTTGCAAACTCCTGATTTAGAAGATTGTACACTGCTCCTGTCCAGGCAGCACTATCTTCTGGAAACCATAGGTAAATGTTCTATTTCTGTCTGACATTCCTCCCTTATCAGCATGATTGACTCCTTCTGATCACCTTATGCAAAGTACCTCCATACAGACACACAAACCTTGTTTGTTTTCTTCATGGCATGTATTGCAATTTCTAATTATCTGGTATATTTGATCACTTATTTGTTTTCATTGTCCTCTCACCTAAATGTAAATTCAAGGAGGGCAGGACTCTTAATGCCCTATGCTTATAACAATGACTGATTGATCCATAGTAGCAAAAAAAAGAAAAAATGATTAAATGAATGAATGAATTACTGATGACAAAGAACTTGTACATTCTGACAATTCAATTCAAATATTAAGTGCTACTCAGCAAAACATGTTTATGTATACATGCATTTCTAAGAAAACAGAGCTACGCATTTGCTTTTAATATGCTAAGTTTATAAAAGATTTTCTTTCAAAAAGTCAATGGGACTTAGAAAAATATGAATATGACAAGAACAATTAAAAAACAAAAACAAAAAATTAACAGGCCAATCATAATCGTTTTCCAGCTCACAGTTTACTCACTGCTGTTAATTGAAATCATGTGTTCTGTAGACATTTTGCCTTTCCTTAGCTCTAACACTCATTATTAATACATTTCTATTTAAGGCACCAACTTTACATTCTTTTTTGTTTTGTGTGATGCCACAGATTTTCAACAAGCTTACAAAAAAAAACCCCAAAACAACCAGTCCCTCAATAAGATGCTTCTTTCTTTTGTTTCATGCTTAAGATTTAGCACAGTGCTTGACACACAGTAGGTGCTTAACAGATATCTGTAAATGAACAAATGATTGAATCTTTACTGGGGCATTGTAGAACACTCTACAGTAAGTGAACAACTGAAAGGGGCTGTGTTCCCTAGAAATGCAGGTAAACACAGAGATAATGTAATTTATGTGTTGTGTGAGCACCAGAAAGTGAGAATAGGAAGAATGTAAAATCAAAATTAAAAAACAAATTATTTTTAATTTAATTTAATATTTTTGAGATGAAGTCTTGCTCTGTCACCCAGACTGGAGTGCAGTGGTACAATCTCGGCTCACTACAACCTTCGCCTCCCAGGTTCAAGTGATTCTTATGCCTCAGCCTCCCAAGTAGCTGATATTACAAGTGCATGCTACCATGCCCAGCTATTTTTTTTTTTTTTTTTTTGTATTTTTAGTAGAGATGGGGTTTAGCCATGTTGGCCCGGATCTCAAACTCCTGGCCTCAAGTGATCTGCCCACCTCAGCCTCCCAAAGTTTCTCCAATTACAGGTGTGACCCACTGCGCCTGGCCAAATTTTTAGGCAATGTTTTTAAAGAGATAGGGTCTCACTGTGTTGCCCAGGCTGAACTTCAAGCTCTGGTCTAGAGCAATCCTTCCACCTCAACCTCTTAAGTAGCTGGGACTACAGAAGTGCGAGGTAACTTTGCCTTTGATTTGCAGCATTTAGAAAAGACAGCCAGGAGTTCCGGGAATAAAAAAGAGCAATGGGAACACTGTGTCTCTCAGATTACCATATGCATATTATTTACCAGCGTGGTGAGACAAGTAATGAATACATTAGGGAATGGTGCTCATCCTCCTTCGTATTTGTGATGAAATATCCGCCCTGTCAAATCATCCCGAAGTGAATATGACGAGCTGTGGAAAGCTAGTTCTCACATCAGCCTGGTTCAGCAGGCACTGAAGACTGATTTTCATAAACATTTTATGCTGGAAAAGGGCACAGGAGCTTTCTGACTGCACAGAAATATCTCTCTGTTTTTTCTATCATCTATTGCTGGAGCATTCAATTGCCCTGAGGGTGATTTAATGAAAGAAGAATGAAATGAAGACAACAAGAGATATGTTTCTCTCCAGGGTCTGCTCCTCTGTTCGATGAATTACTGCAAGAAAAAGTGGACAGCCCCTAATTTATGTCTACTGCACACCAAGTAACTTCTTCCTTTCCAGTTAACGGAAGAAGTCCCCACTCTACAGAACCTTAGGATTGGATCACTCTTTGGAGGTTGCCTATTCTTACCAAATGCACTCTTTGAGGTCCTTGTTTGGCATGCCATATGTTAGAAGGTTCTTTGAACTTGTCTTGAGCATTTCCACGGCTTTCTCTATGCTTTTGTCCTACTTTGTATATACCATCATTGTTGCATTATTGGAACTTAGAAAATGTGCTTGCTTTGCCCATATGACAACTAACACAGGGGTCTTAATTTACCTTTGTATCTCTAAAACTTTGCCAAGTGCCTAGTTCATGGCAGGCCCTCAACAAATGTGCACTGTCAAGGAAAGAACAACCAAAAGATTAACAGTTAAAGTAACACCTTTCTTCTCTGGTTAGAAACTTCTCTACAGAACTGCATACAAAATAGTCTACATTTCTACTTGTCTATCATAACTCAGGCAATTGTAGGTTTTCAAAATATGGCTAATGCAGAGGATATCTAAATGCTGTTGAGTAGAGAGAGACTTCCCGCCAAATTAATTAGGACAAATTAATTGTCCTTGCTAATTGCTTTAAGTAGGGCTGTTCCCAATAGACAATAAACAATTTCCTTAAGTTGCTGGTGGGTGAACTGGTTGACAAAGAACCTCCATAAATTCTAGTGCTTCATCCTAGTACAACTTCGTCATGGCCCTCAAATCCACGATGATGGCATTCTTATGAAGCTAGACCTGCTTGGTCACTTCCAGAATCTGGTTCTACCAACCAGTCATTGTAGGCATTTGATTTAACATATTTAGTAACGACTATTTAGAAAGGACTACACTGGCCCTCAGCGTGGGGGATATCGTAGAGAACAAATATAGATAAAACAAATGAATTTCATGGCCCCAAGGAGCTCACAGTGTAGCAAGAAACAGGCATCCAAGCAAATCAATTGCAATGCTGGTTTGTGAGAGTATTGTTGAGTGTAGTTATTTTCTTCACGACATCCATCTCCTTGTAATGTGTGCATCATTTTCTCACACTGGAGATTAAGTTCCTCCCATAAAGGGCTTTACACTTTGAAGAACAGACTCACTTTAACAGAGCTCTTTCCTAAGCACTATTGTGTTCAGTATACGGGTGGCTGCCTTATTTCCTAACTGAGGGCTGGGGAACACCTCCATGTCTCCCTCATGTATATGCCATCATTATAACTCCTTCTGAGAATAGAAGGAACACAATGGGGCACCCCACAGGTGGTCAATGGTTTAGAAATGTGGAGACTTAATTCTTCTCTCTGCAGGAAAGGATGGAGGCCTCAGAATGTCTAGACTTAGAGTGAAGAAAGACAACCTCAGGGCTTTTCCAAGACAAATGCTTCTGCTAGAGTTACTCTTTAATCCACCAGACAATCAGATCAGTTTTCAGAAAATCCAGTTTATGCACTTATTTAGCCCTCTAAACCTTTTTGGAGCCAG
>PVKP010034214.1:0-24409 GCA_004027715.1 Plecturocebus donacophilus | reverse complement strand
TTCCCTGTGAGAGATTTGCCCCTGAAGCCTGAGCAGGTCCTCCCATCCCTGGGGTCTTTGTAAGCCCTGGGGTCTCCATATGGACCAGAGTTTGGCTGTTGGGTGAGGTCCCTCCTAGGTTAGAATCTCCCCTCCGTATTCAAATCTCACCAAGACCAATCAGGACCATGAGGATGGGGGTCATGGCGTCTCCTCCCACTGCCCTGCTCTGTAGATGGTTGAGCCCTCGGTGCTGGCAGGACAGAGAGACACAGGGTGTGGACACTTGGTGGCTAGGTTGTTCTTGTCATGGGGTTGTGTCATCTGCAGCCACACAGGAAGCGGAACTGCCCTCCCCAGGAGCCTGGCTCTCATTCTGGGCTGTGGTGGGGACGGGCACCAGCTTCTCTGCAGACATTACAAAGAGAAATGGGGTCTCCCTGCCCCCAGACCATTCTCTGTCTGACTTATCTTTATTTCACTGAGGGCTGGGACACAGCAGCAAATAGCCCTGGTGCCTTCCTGAGTCAGCCCCTTTCAGATGAGAGGGACCATGGGCTTCTCCTCCCTCTCACAGCCTCCCCATGGGGTCTCCCTCCCTCCTTCGGCCCGTCTTATCAGCACAGCGGTGTGGGGTCCTCACCATGGCCATCGTCTCTCCAGCCCTGGAGTTGCTTCAGGGAAGACGCAGGTCCATGCTGCAGGCAGGCTCAGGTCAGCAGAGACGCACCTGACCCCTGGTTGTGCAGTCAAGGCTGAGCTTCGTGTGGCCGTGAGCACAGAGGAGAAATGCAGGGCCTGTCATGGTGGCTCCCGCCTGGAATCCCAGCACTTCAGGAGGCTGAGGCGGGAGGATGGCTTGAGGCCAGGAGCTTCGTATTACCCTGGGCCACATAATGAGACCTTGTCTGTCCAAAGAAGCAAAAACATAGCCGGGCATGGAGGCTCACACCCGTAGTCCCTGCTACTCAGGAGGCTGAGGTGAGAGGATCGCTTGGGCCTGGGAGGTAGAGGCTGCAGGGAGCTATGATCACTTCTCAGGATTCCAGGCTGGGTGAGAGTGAGACCTTGTCTCAAAAGGGGAAATGCAGGGAATAAAGAGAATAAAACGTATTTTTCCGTCCCTAGAGTGTGTGTTTCCTTCCTACACAGTGGCCCCTCTCTTAAGCTTCCCCTTTTTGCTTTGTTGCAGTATCATCCATCCCCAGCCTGGGGATGAGCCTCTGAGTCGATCCCACCTCCTCGCTGCCCCTGTGTCCTTGACTGTCCCTCTGTCCCTCCGTCCACGTTCAGGGTTTTCAGAACAATTCATTAGGTCTGTAATCTGATTCTGGGGGAGGGGAGCTGATTTTTATTTAATTCCTGATTACCATCCATGGTTTATGTGACCTTGGAGCTTAATGTCACCTCTGAGCCTGTTGTCATGAGCCCCACTCATCACAGTGGCTGTGGGGGTCAGTGGTGTCCAGGACATGGGAGGGGCTCAGCCATGGGTAATTTCCAGACCAGTTAAGACAGGAGGGTCGGGACATGAGAGGATCCTGGTGTGGGCTCCACAGTTGAGGAGGATGATTGTTGCACCCACTCCAGAGCCCACGTCGGCTCCAAACACCGTGAAATGCTCCTTGTGATACGTCTGAAATATGCAGATCATCACAGCCACGGGCAGAGAAAGAGGAAGAAAAGTTCCTCTAACTGAGGAGCATCCACTTCAATGATCAGAGTTCACAGCTGAGTGGCCACAGGTGTGTGGGACCACCCGGTGGTCATGAAGGAGGAGGAGGTCCCCCTCCGTGTGGGACAGACAAGGAATCCCAGGTCCCCCCAGGCAGGGAAGGGTCAGGGCTCTGGGTGAGGCTAGAAGCTGTGGCCCCCTCCCCTGTGTGTGGTCAGGTGCTGGGGGGTCTCTGCTCACTCACTGGAGTCCATGGTCAGCTCTGAGCCCCTCCCCTGTGTGTGAGAAAGAGATCAAATCCACGGTTGTCAGACACAGGTGTCTGCCCGACAGGGAAGTGTGAGGCTGGCGTGAGTCCCATCCCTGCCGGGCACAATCCTGAGCTGACGCTAAGTTTGGGAGAGTGGGGCAGGAGCAGCGGCAACAATCCGCCTTCATCAGGCCGATGCCCCGACAGCCTTGGGGGACCCTTTATGAGAGGCCAGGTGTGTGGGAGGAGAGCCACCCAACAGGAACGGACAACCAAGATACAGGAGGAAAACACAGACAGGTGTTGAAATGCCTTAGACGGACACTGTGAAGGTGGAAAACAGTAAACTGAATTAATTTTCATATTAATTAATTTATATATTATATAAAAGAGCCCAGGCCCTTCTCAGCCTTTTCCTCTGCTGTCACTGCTACTGAAACTGTGGGGTTTCTGTCTCCACCCTCGGGTGTCCCTCTCTTCCTGTCACAGAGATTTTCTTCCTGGACATCAGCAGTTGGGCTGGGCCTGGAGAAGGACCTGGGAGTGTGAGGGGCAGTGAGAGGGCTGTGGGGGTGGGTGGCTGTCTGCGGTCTCCAGGCAGAATTACCTCCTCTGCAGGCCTCTGTCCTTGTCCTCTGGCTCCGCAGCCCCTGCAGGACTTTGGAAACCAGCCTCCCTCTGGGCTGGGTGAAGGGCAGAGTCCGAGCCTTGGGATCCTTACCACCACCTGCTCTGCACAGAACTCAAGAGAAAAGAAGGAAACCCGAAAACACACTTGCATAAATGTTTTAAATACATTGAAAGTCGAAAAAAAAAAAAAAAGAAAAAGAGTAAGGTAGTTCATGTATGCGCACATTTATTCTCTCCTTTCCAGGTTTTCTCACTGGGAAATGCTGGAGCTGTTGTTCTGAGCTGACTTTTCTCATCTGGGTTCTCTTTGGCTGGTGCCCTGACCCCACCTTCAGTCCCTGGGTCCCCCCATTTCCTCCTCACCCAATGTCCTGTGTTTGCCCTGATGCCAGTGTCAGAGAAAGAGGAAGAGGAGGAAAAGCAGGAGCTGAAGGCCGTTGAGACCCTGATCACAACCCCCGGGTGCCTTCCCAGACCTTGAGGTAGGACAGTGAAGGTGTACTGATGCCCTTGCCAAATGAAATAACGTTTTTCCTGGTGGTTCTTATTAACAGTGATGGAGAAAAATGAAATAAAATTATTCCTAGTGGTTCTTATTAACAATGACGGAGAAAAAAAATTTTCTTAACAGATCAATGGCTGAATACTGGATATTGAGGGACATATTAATTTGCTGAAACTACAAAACCACATCTGTTACAGCATCTGCAATTGGATCATCACCTGGGTACACTTACAATAATCTAATATCATTATCCAAGATCCCTGTGTTTTCTGTAGAGGCAAAACAGAAGAGTTGAATGGCAACGTTGTGGGAATCACTGTCTTTGCGCCCTTCAAGTCCCGGATGGGGGTCCTAATATATGGAATTTCCTCCAGGAATGCAAAACTGCTTTTGGTTTACAATTTAGCTGGGAAGAGGCAGCTCTAGTGGCTTCCATCGGGCTCACTATAATAACCCTCACTCCACAAGTGAGCGAACCACTGTGGGGCTTGTGATAGTTGTTAAATGTGTCTATCCCAATGTTGCCTTCTGGAACTGGGGATATAACCACTGGATGGGTTTAGGGACACACTGGATCCCCCGTGGAACAGACGTGAGCTCAAACTCCATCAACCACCTTGCCTCTAGTAGCCGCTACTCTGGCTGGAGGGTCACAGTGACGTTTTGGGTCTCTTGAAATCAATGTCAGTTCATAGCCCATTTCCAGTCGTGCCCAATTTATCTGATTATTTTCCCCTGATGTTCCATTGCCATCATAAAAGGCCACAGGTCCCTTTAACAAAAGTCCAGGAGAAAGATCAAGAGTATAAATTCTTGGTAGTATACCAGGGGTAGTGCCCTCATGGGGACCCTGTCTTCCCTTTAAATCAAGGGATTCTGGCTCTGTGAACTGGCTCAAAAGTAGTCATTGATTGAGAGACTGTGGTTCTCTGCTTTTATGATTCGGGTTAGACTTTTCTTCGCTTGACAAAGAAATTTTCTCAAGTGATACTTCAGTAGATTTCCTGTCTGTCTCCCTTGTTAGAATACCATGATCAGCTAGCCAACTCTGCGAGACAATTCTGATTGCTGGTTTGACTTTGCTGTCCATCATGGTTACCACACCCACCTTGCCTTCGGTGGTTGAGTTCTTGCACTTGGCCCCTAGGTCTCTGGGGGCCAAGAAGTAGGAGCCAAATTACTCCCAACACATTTACATTTTTTTTTAATTCAGCAATTCCACTGTAAGTTCCAGTTTCCAAAGAAGAGCAATCGCAGAGCTCCTCAAGAATGCCAGAGTTCCCCTCACGATATTGTTGAAACATACATCTTCTGATTCTTCTAGTGTGGTCTTACACAGTTTGATAAATCCATACAAACATTACAATCTTCCTAAGCCTTTAAATCAGTTCCTCTACAGCAAACCAAGGTATGGCTGGCGTTCTGAGTTTATTTACCGAGGGCCAGCTTTTGCTCCATGTTTCAGCCAATCAACCAGATCAACTTGTAGAACCATTTGTAGTTCTCCAAGATGCAACGTTAACTGCAACTCTGTTTAGTGGGCTTATATCAATAAATTTGGTCTGACTCAACTTTATGTTCTTTTCACCATGATCCCAAACCCTAAATATCCACTCCAACATGTGCTCCTCAGACTTCTGTATGTATAAATTTTTTTTAAAGTTACTTTGGAGAATAGCACATCTTCTCATGCACCACACTTTGTATAACGCTTTTAGGGGCCTGTAAGACTTGAATCCAGTCACAGGTCTAGAAGCAAAGAGGGGTGGTCAGGTTGTGTCCTGAGGAGAATCAGCATAGCCTTGCATGGCGACTGCCTCAGGGGAGGCCCCTACCGTTTCCTCAGACAATGCAGGGTTAATCTCCTTGCATGCAGGTAGAGAGGATGCTTCTATTGGCAAAGAAGACTCATTCAAAGTTAAGGGCTCCATATCCTCAGCTGTATCAAGGTCCTAACACACATCCTCATTTCAACTTTTAAGACCTCCCCATTCCTAACCAATGCCATTACCTGAACGGTAGATACCTGCAAGGCTGAGGATTCCATTTGCATTGTAATACAGCCACTTCAACCACGAGATTCTGGGTTTGATTTTCAACAATCTCACCCCTACAGCTACAGATGATACGAGTCTCTTTCAGGGCAGACATGGAAACCTCAGATATTTATATAGAGGTGCTAGAACTGGAAATTCTAATCTCTGGACTCACATTTTTCTTTCCCTCTTTATCCAGTGACAAAACAGCCAAACTTATTATACTTATTAGTTTGACAACAATCTTCAAAGGTATATGCAAGGCCACCCAGATTCTCATCCCTTTTAAATGTACGATTAGGAGCATCCAGTGGTGTACCCCTAATGTCACACCATACCGTGGATTATCAGTGCTCTTTTTACAAGTGGAAATAGAGTCATTGATGTCTTTAAATCTAAGCAGAGAGCCAATTCCAGAAACCGCAGAAACAGTAGAGAAAACGCATAAGATTCAGTTCTTCTATTCTATGACCAAATTATGTACTCATTAAGTGTTCTCCAGAGAATCAGAACCAATATATGAGCATATGCATATATCTATATCTACCTGTCTATCTAAAAATGGGTTCACGTGATTGTTGGCACTTGGTGAGTTCAAAATCTGCAGGACAAACAGCCTGAAGACTCGGGGAAGAGTTTCCTCTCCAGTCAGCCACACAACCTGCTGGCAAAATTTTTTATTGTCCTGTGGAGCACACTAGCTCTTTTCCTTCTCACAATACACTTATTATCTTATAACCTACTGCATACTCTGTTTATTATTTATTGTTGTGTAATGCCCACTTTTCTTGACTACAATATTGACTTAACACAGGCAGGTTCCTTGGAAGATTTCCTGTCCTTCTTTCTGATACATCTTATATGCCACATTTGACACAGATTGGATGCCTCACATGTGCCTATGGAAACAGGGAGTAAGAGTTTCTCCACTCCCACCAAGTTCATCTCTATCACGGAGACAATTTGTTCCTGCTCGATTCTTTTCCTCTCCCTTCCAGGCATCTTTTGTACAAAGTTCTCAGAATAGAAAAAGAATAACATTCAGGAGGCAAAACCCCAAGGTTGGCAAAAAACACATCCAGACTCATTGTCTCCTCCTTTTTCTTACTTCTTAGAACTCAGGGTCCTCATCTGATATCTTATTTCTGTGTCGTTATTCCAGCCATTTTAGAAATCTTTCTTTCTTTCTTTCTTTCTTTCTTCTTTTTCTTTTCTTTTCTTTCTCTCTCTCTTTCCTTCCTTCCTTCTTTCCCTTCCTTCCTTCCTTTTTTCCTCTTTTTCTTTCTTCCTTCCTTTCTTTTCCTCCCTCCCTCCCTTCCTTCTTTCCTTTCCTTTTTCTTCTTTCTTTTCCTTCTTTCTCTCTCTCTCTTTATGTCTCTCTGTATCATACTGTCTTTATCTTTTTTCTCTCTGTTTCTTTCTATCTCTATCTCTTGCTCTCTTTCTCTCAATTGATTGGAACTAATCACTACTATTAGCTCTCAGTAATTTGAACATTTCAAAAACCTTTTTCTGAGATCATTTCAAGTCCCCACGGAAACACTGTCACTGTACTTGCAGATGACACAATAATTACCTGTCAGCAAGGAGATGACCTCATGGTGTCCCAAACCTTTATCTCGGGGATAAGATGTCCCCTGTTGCACAGGTGCCCACACGGTGACCATGGCAGCTACTTCCCCAGCAAGAAACAGAATTTGGTAAGTGGACTTTCTTGTTCGACTGGGAGCCGTATTCTCAGAGAATTAGAATGTTTGTTATAAAAAACTTGGTGTATACACAAAATTCTTGCTTAGTCCTAGGATCAGAATAGACCATTTTAAAAAACCCTTAGACCAGGCATGGTGGCTCATGCCTGCAATCTCAGGACTTTGGGAGGCTGAGGAGGATGGATCACGAGGTCACAAGTTCAAGACCAGCCTGGTCAAGATGGTGAAAGCCCAACTCTACTAAAAATACAAAAAATTAGCCAGGTGTGGTGGTGGGTGCCTGTAATCCCAGCTACTCGGGAAGTTGAGGCAGGAGAATCGCTTGAACCCGGGAGGTGGAGGTTGCAGAGAGCTGAGATTGCACCACTGCACTCCAGCCTGGGCGACAGAGTGAGACTCTGTCTAAACAAAAAAAGCCCTTAAAGTAATAATATTTTCGGAGGGTTCCTGAGACACAGAATTGCCCCAGCCTTCCCTCTCGAGGCTTCTCTTGTTTCCCTCTTCCACATAGCCCCATGTGAAGCCCTGTCTCTGAGTGAATATGCCAAGCCTCGTGTTCTTCACTCTGCTGCTTGTATGAGTGTTGAGTGTGTCTTGGCACCTGCTTATACACCATCTTTCTTTCTTTCTTGCTTTCTTTCTTTCTTTCTTTCTTTCTTTCTTTCTTTCTTTCTTTCTTTCTTTCTTTCTTTCTTTATTTTAACTTTAGGTTCTGGGGTACATGTGCAGGTCATGCAGGTTGTTGCATAGGTGCATACATAGCCAGGTGGTTTGCTGCCTCTATTCCCCCTTTGACTATATGCAGCATTTCTCCTCATTTTATCCCTCCACCCCTTCCCCCCCCCCGCTGTCCCTCCCCTGGCCCCCCCACAACTGCCCCCAGTGTGTGATGCTCCCCTCTCCCTGAGCCCACGTGTTCTCATTGTTCAACACCCACCTATGAGTGAGAACATGTGGTGTTTGGTTTTCTGTTCTTATGCCAGTTTGCTGAGACTGATGATTTCCAGATTCATCCAAGTCTCTACAAAGGACGCGAACTTTGTTTTTTATGGCTTCATAGTATTCCATGGTATATATGTACCACATTTTCTTTGTCCAGTCTATCATTGATGGGCATTTGGGTTGGTTCCAGGTCTTTGCTATTGTACACAGGGCTGCAATGAACATACATGTGCATGTGTCTTTATAGTACAATGATTTATAGTTCTTTGGGTATATACCCAGTAATGGGATTGCTGGGCACTGCACACCTTCTGTCTAATGGCACCTGCAGCTTAGGACATTTAAAATACCTGTGGTGATTGCATGTTGTGCTTTGGTTGGCAATGGCGTATGTCTCCAGAAACTTTCTATGATATAAGTGCAAAGCCATACACCTCCATCTCCTTTCCCATGGGTTCTGGGGATTATGATGCACTTTATTGCACCAATAATTCCACATCCATAGAAGATTCTGGAACCAGCCTAAAGAAGGTAAACTCTGTCTCTCAATTAGTGAAATAGAAATCTCACCTTTTAAAGTGAGGGACCGTTTTCAAGGCTTAGGGAACAGGGATAATCAGGGACTATAAATGCGTTCAGATCTAAATGCAACTCGGACTCAGCCAGCTTTAAAAGTGCTTTGCTTTGGGAGGCCACGGCAGGCGGATTACGAGGTCAAGAGATCGAGACCATCCTGGCCAACATGGTGAAACCCCCATCTCTACAAAAATGCAAAAATTAATGAGCATGATGGTGGGTACCCATAATCCCAGCTACTCAGGAGGCTGAGGCAGGAGAATCGCTTAAACCCAGGAGGGGGCGGCTGCAGAGAGCCTGTACTCCAGGCTGGATGACAGGATAAGACGCCATCTCAAAAACAAAAAAAAAATCCGTAATTATGTAAAGTGACGCTAAGACCCTAAATTAAACATGTGACCAAAAAATGATTTTAAATTTAAAGAAATCTCATTTAAATTTTGTTTTGTATTTGGTTGATACTCTCTGAGAAAAACATATATTTGTGAGGATTTTTTTTTCTCGCCCTCAAAAATCCTTGTTTACATAATTTCCCTGCTTAGACAACAATTGATATTTTATTTCACTATTTAGAATGAGCAGTTAAAACATTAATGACAGCCTCCCTTTTTCAGTTTTGGTATATAAAATATTTTCTAATATTTGGAGTTCCATATAATGTGTCTTTAGTCTTATGTAAGTTTTACTACTCAAGATATTGTAATATTTTTAAATTGTTCTATGGCTCATTTAAAAAAATTGCTTACTAAGCATTTGCCTCAACTCATGTTTTAAAATATATATACCTGTTTCTATATGCTTAATCTACTAGATATTAATTTATATGTCTATATGCCTTTACATAAATATTTTTATTTGGCTAAATGGCATCCTGTAGAAACTGGTTTTAGTTTTTCAACTAAGTGTCAAAATATTTAAGTACCCACATATTTAATAAATGTTCTTCCAACTCATTTTGAAACTAATTTTTACTCAAATACTAACTTCTTAATATTTTTTATACCTATAATTTTCCAGGTCTCTATTTTTTGGAATTCAAAGATCAAACAAAATTTCTATCTTTGATCTACATCTATTCAAATACTTCACATTATTTTGTATGCTGCTCTATTTCTTTAGTTTAATATAACCAATTTTTATCTGTAATTTTAAAATATTAGGTAAAACTATTTCTTATATTATGATTAATTTTATTTATCTGTTTTCTTTTTCACCAGTACAGGACACTTGGGAATGTTAGTATTTGATTATAAAATACATCGTTGATGCACACATATTTTGTTGGTTAAATTATGTAAGATATTGAGTCATTCCTGCAGCAAAGTGGTTTATTGCATTTTGTCAGGTCTTAAGCCTTTTTTTTTTTTTTTTTTTTAGTATTTCTTCCACATTTACTCAATTCAGTGGTTGGTTTGTACAATTACATACACTTTCTCAAGCAATTTTTTCATCAACATTGCGAATATAATACTGCCTCCACAAAGAAGAATTTACAGATTGTTTTTTAACCAGTGTTTATGTATTTACACAACTCATAAATATTAATACATATCTGTTGTATTCTATTTAGCAGTTTGTTAAGCAATTATGAAACTGAATCGCGTCCACATGTTACAAAGGTAATATTTTGATTGCCAAAATATAATTAATGTTTAAACATTTTTTTCAATTCTTGATTGTATTTACTAGAGATATATTAACTTTTAAAAACTGGCCAGGGGCAGTGGCTCATGCCTGTAATCCCAGCACTTTGGGAAGCCAAGATAGGCAGATCACCTAAAGTCAGGAGTTCGAGACCAGCTTGACCAACATGTTGAAACCCTGTCTCTACTAAAAATACAAAATTAGCTGGGCATGGTGGCACATGTAATCCCAGCTACTCAGAAGGCTGAAGTCAGAGAATTACTTGAACCCAGGAGGTGGAGGTCGCAGTGAGCAGAGATCACACCATTACACTCCACCCTGGGCAACAGAGTGAAATTATATATCAATATATAATATATTATATATTATTTTAAGAAATTAAAAATCTATAATATAAAATAATGTACAATATGTATTGCTTATAAAACATATAGTTAAATAATTTTGCTTAAAATTCAGTGGAAATAATTGATCTTTGTTTAGTAAAATCTGAATTTGGTATAAGGTCAGTTTCATTACTCTTTTTACTTATTTTTGTCTTTAAGTTTATAAACTTTTTGTAAAAATCTTTTTTGCACTACACATATTCAGGAAAATATGTGTCTATTTCCAAACTGAAGCAACAAAGTACAATCAGGTTAGTCTAGCTTCATCCCGTCTCCTCTGCTGTTTTCTTTCTCCCTCACAAGTACCCAGTGTTTTGTTGTGGTGGTTTTGTTGTTGCTATTGTTTTGTTTTTGTTTTGAGATGGAGTCTTGCTCTGTTGCCCAGGCTGGAGTGCAATGGCGCAATCTCCGCTCACTGCAACCTCCGCCTCCCGGGTTCAAGCAATTCTCCTGCCTCAGCCTCCCAAGTAGCTGGGAGTACCCAGTTTTAAAGGTTTTGATTTATTCTTTCATTTTTAAAATGTAAAATACAAACACACACACACAAAAGCATAACAATAAACTAGTTCTCTCTGGTTCTTTCTCAAAAAAGCTAATTACTAACAATGTCTTGAGTGTGTCTTTTTCTTTTCTAACTCCCCACATAGCTGTGTGTCCCAGAGGGTCACCCGTCAAGAGAGCTTCTCTGTGAAGTTCACAGCTGCCCAGTACCCTATTGGGGGATGTTTTGGGATCAGAGTTTCTCTTTGTTCCAAGTTGAGTGGGTTACAGTCGTGGTGTTAACAAATAACAATTTCAATAAGAAATTGCTTCAGACTTGTAAAAGACTTGTCTTATATTGGTATTTACTCCTAATAATGGGTTTTGTGAGAAAGGGCATTTTCTGGAAGCAAAAAAAAAAAAAACTTAATTTCTTTTTCAGTCTGTAGAGTCGTCAGATTCAAATGAAGTCAAACTCTGACAACATCTCTAAATGGATGGATTGGTACCTGTTAACTTAAATTGGGGCACTGCCTTTCTCATTCAGACTGCTGCTGGAATAATTGGGAATTCTTCGCTCTTTTACTTCTTCAGTTTTATTTTTATCACTACACAGATAGTGAGACCCAGAGACCTGATCCTCAGCCAGCTTGTCCTAGCCACCAGCCTGGTTCTTTTCTCTAAAGGGATCCCTCAGACGATGGCAGCTTTTGGACTGAAATCCTTTCTGGATGATGCTGGATGTAAACTTGTCTTCTCTCTACACAGAGTGGCCAGAGGGGTTTCTCAGCACCATCTGCCTCCTCAGTGGCTTCCAGGCCATTAAGCTTCGACCCAGTATCTCCAGGGGGATGGAACTCCGAATGAGGTCCCCAAAGTGCATTGTTTTGCTGTTTCCTCTGCTTGATCTTTCCTCTCGTGGCAAATGTCAGTATTGCCACACATGTAACTGGCCCAGTGAACAACATTAAGTATGGAAAAAATGTACAGATACTGTTCATCACCCATCTCAGGGAGATTGTTATTCTCAGTAGCTGCAGTCAGGTATAGCTTGATGGATGGTGTGTGTTTGGCCCTCATAGTCTGCACCAGCGGCTCCGTGGTCCTTGTCCTGCACAGGCACAAGCAGAGAGTCCAACACATTCACAGCCTCAGCCTCTCCCCCAGAACCTCTCCTGAAACTAGAGCCACACACACCATCCTCGTCCTGGTGATCATGTTTGTCTCCTTTCATGTTCTCGCTTCTATTTTATCATTTGGGGTAACCCAGCTTCAGAACCCAAGCCACTGTCTGAAGAGCTTCTCTTTCCTGGTATCTGCAGGATTCCCAACATTCAGCCCCTTTGTGTTCATTGTCGCTGACACCCATGTCTCACGGTTCTACACTGCCTGCTGGATGAGGAAGTCAAATGCTCCAAAAATTGTCTCTGGGCTATAAGTTCCCTCCAAAATATTACATCATTTATTTAATCACTTCCCCCTTTCCAATATTTGTAGGCTCATATATTATGCCCGTTAATATGTAAGGACTTTGGGACTCGGTATTGAATAAAAATGATAATAACCATGGCCTCATATTGCCTATTGGATTGCCAAACATAAACATTATATACATAATTATCCAACTGTGTGGTGATTCCTTGAAAAATTAAACATAGAATTGCCATGGAGTCTTTCAACTTTACTTCTGTGTATATATCCAAGGGAATTCTTGGTAATAATGGATGACAAACCCCCTAATAATTTTCATATAAATTTGCTGATCATTGCAGGAGGGGGAAGTCCATGTCTTCATGGGATCCAATTCTCAGAGTCATGAGACAGGTCTTTTAGAATGACTAGTGCCCAAGTATGCCTGAAACTAACCCGTTCTAGATGCCTTGTGCTTTGTTTGCATGCTTGACCCATGCTGCAAGCTGACTCATTTTTGGCTTGGAGACCATGAAAGTAATATTTGGCATGTGCAGTGCACATAAAACACTGTGTTGTCATGCTTCATCCCACGTGAAGTCTTTGAAAACTACTCTGATGAGGAAGATTGCTTTACTCTAGGAAGTAAGAGTAGAGTGGTTGCCTCCTTTGCCCTAGAAAGTCCATAACTATTTGGACGTTCATGTTTCTCAGTTTTATCTATTCACATATTTTATTGTATGCAACAGGGTTTTACATCCTTCCCAACAAGACACTGATTTTGCCATAGAAAAATTTAACTTTGCAATGCTGTGATTCAAGTTATATTGTTGCCTTTGGGGAAATTCAGCAAAGAATCAGCTGTAGTCATCCACACATACTTTTTTCCAACTAACATAAAGGAATGGAAGGGAAACATCTCAGCTCCTTGGCAAGATCCATTGATCTGAAGTCTGTTATTCAGCTTGATTGCTCCCTATTCTTCAGACTCTATTCCATTGGACCCCAGTTAAATGGTTTCTGCCATGGCTTTTGAAAAAGGATTCCAGATTCAGTTTTTACTCTCATTTACCCACAAGAACTGGTGCCAAGCACTCCAGTGGAAGACAAAATGTCTAAATTTGCTACAAATGTAATTATAGTGCATGCAAGTAATTTATTAAAATATATACCTATTGAATCTTCTACATAGAAACACATGTATATCATAAATGCTGTATTTATTTTTTTGAGACAGAGTCTCACTCTGTTACCCAGGCTAGAGTGCATTGGCACAATCTTGGCTCACTGCAACCTCTACCTTCCCGGCTCAAACGATTCTCCCACCTCAGCCTCCCAAGTAGCTGGGACCACAGGCGCATTCCACCACACCCGGCTAATTTTTGTATTTTTAGTAGAGACGGGGTTCCACCATGTTGGCCAGGCTGGTCTCAAACGCCTGACCTCAAGTGATCCGCCCACCTCAGCCTCTCAAAGTGCAGGCATGAGCCACTGTGCCCAGCCATAAATACCGTATTTTATGTCACATTCACAGGCCAGTAGCTGGATTTATAGCTGGGCAGTTCGGGGTGGAACTGTCCAAGACCCAGTGCTGAATTCATTGTTACAATCTGAGGATCCCCATACAAAGTGAGAGGGGGTAAGGGAGGCGGTGCTGGTGCATGGCCCCCGGGAAAACCCGCTAGACCCACACACATATCTCTATTCAAGACTAGATCAGGTCCAGTTCAGCTCATCTTTTCTGCAAGTGGGAGAGATGTCCTGACCTTAGGATTCTAGGGTGACAATTTTGAAATGTCTTGGCACTACCAAGTTGGCAATGTTCATAAGTCAGGAAAAGTGCTAAACTCCCACCGGGCACTTTCATAGATGAGCTTTTGGTGAAGAATTTTTTAGTAAAGTGAAGCTCAATCGGCAATAGTGTCTCAAAGGTAGAGCATATATTTAAAAAAATAAACATTAATGGCAAAGTTCCTGAAAAAATCTTGAGACAGAAATAAAAGAAAAATTTAAAAATGTGTACTAATATAGACCATCCTCCTGACACTATTGTTTTGATGACTGGTTAAGAGTAATGATCAGACAGTTCAGAGGGTTAATATTATCAGATGCTTCAGAGAATTCCAGGCAGAGAAATAACAATAAAAGCCAAGTTAATTTTTCCAATGACTTAACTAGCTTTATATCTGGACTATAAGTGTCTTCATAAAATCAATTAGTTAAAATTAATCAATTAACTATAAATTAGAACAATATACACTTAAACTTTTAATTAAAACAATTAAATATATTCAACTTCATTGGAAACAAAAGCATATGAAGCACCAGTTAAAAGCACTGTGTTGTATTCAATGTAGGATTCTTGATTATAATTCATTAGAAAGACTTCCCAGATGCATTTGTACTAAATCATGCTATCTGTTTAATGTGTTAAATAGCCTTTTTCTGAGTGGTATTGTATTTACAATACACAAAGTTACTCTACCAAATTAATTTATAAACGCATTAATACACATATTATTTGTAGCATAATAAATTCAAAATATTTTTCATTTGTGTCCTTTTTACCAGCAGTAAGATAACTTGAGTTATAGCACCAAGTAGTTAGATATTTCTATGTCAAAGTAAGTTTCATGGGAAGTATGTGAAACCTTGCTAAATAGGATGTAGCGTGCAGATGGAAGAACCTGAGAATCAGAGATGCCAAACAGTTCTGAACCTTCCAGGACAAAAGAAGCAACTAGTCCACTTGTACTTTCTAAAATAAAGGAAATTTCTTACAGAGTCTTCTGTAGCTGCACCAAAAAGTTACCTACAGCCTTGGAATTTGACAGGATTAGCAGAGACCAACATATGAAAATTCTGCCTATAAACACATTTTATAAAATTATCTTACAGATCAAAAGAAGATTTCTCTATACATCTGTTTTTAACAGTAATTATCTACTTTTTAGCTTATATATAAGTTGCCAGGAGATGATGGATGGATCTACGATATAATTATGTATTTGACTAAACGACTCTTTAACTTGTGATTAGACCTTTTCAAAAATTAAAAAAATGCATGTTAGACATTAAAATGACTACTCTGATTCCTAAGCTGAGTTATAAGGTTATTTAAAGAGAAGGGGATGGAGGAGTCCCCGGACATTATAAGGAGAGGCTGTTGGAAAGACCCCCACTCCCCACCCCAGAGAAACACAGGAGGGAGGACCTGTTGGCAATGAAGGTTATAGTGCGTAAACACATGAAGAGCTTGTAATTGCAGGTTTTGCTTACATGTATGGAAAGATGGGTGTGTTTGCTTGTTTCTTTTTGCCTGAAAATTGGGTCATGGTAGTTTAGATATTTAGGGAATTATTTTTTAACTGTGTGAAGTAGAAACTTCCAACTTCCAGAATGACAGAGTTGGGCATTGGATAAGCCAATCCCCAGTAACAACTGAGAAGCTAGTCTAAATGCTCCAACACATCCATCTCAGGAATCCCAGGGCTCACACAAGCTGAGAAGCGTCTGCCCACGAACACAGCCGGACTTCAGCAATGAGAGTGCGCCCGGGGCGTTGCTGCTGGTGAACTCTGAGGGAGCCACAGTGCCCCTGCCCCCACAGGGGGTTCTGCCCTGGCTGTAGGCACTCTTCACCTGGAGCGCTGTCTATAAATGTGGCCAGGGCAGGGGAATGTTGCAGCTGCGGACGTGCAGGCTTTGCAGCAGGTGCGTGGCCGCACTGGAATCGTAACCACACTCTTCACAAAATGCTGAGTCTGGGAGTCTGACCTCGGTGGGTGGAGGCTGGATGATCTCAATTTTAAAAGCTGGGTTGCTCCCCACCTCTAAGGTGTGCTGTGCAGATGCGCTTAGAAGATTGAGGATAATGGGTGATTATAACATTTTGGTTTTTTGTTTTTGTTTTGTTTTGAGACAGTCTCACTCTGTCGCCCAGGCTGCAGTGCAACGGCACAATCTCGGCTCACCGCAACCTCCACCTCCCAGGTTCAAGCAATTCTCCTGCCTCAGCCCCCTGAGTAGCTGGGATTACAGGCATGTGCCACCATGCCCAGCTAATTTCTGTATTTTTAGTAGAGATGGGGTTTCAATATGTGGGCCAGGCTGGTCTTGAACTCCTGGCCTCAGGTGATCCGCCTGCCTTAGCCCCCCAAAGTGCTGGGATTACAGGTGTGAGCCACCACACCCTGCCAAACATTTTGTACATGATAAATAGAACAAAATCTCAGGACTCCCAAATTCCTAAAGTAAAAGGGGAGGTCAGCCTGGAGACTGAGTCACCAGCACCATCTTCCAATTGGAAGGCAGTTGCTGGCACTTGGCATGAGCCAGATCCCCCATGGGAAGGAAGAGACCCCAGGCATCCACAGAGGCCCCCACATGTCAATCATAAGCAACTTCCTCGCTGGCCTCCAGGTGTACAATCTAAAGGCTAGCTCCTAAAACTCAGCTGTGTTTTATTCCACACTGATAATATCAATTACAAGCTTACCTTCCCAGGTGCAGAGCAAAGCCAAGATGAGGTCGGTGATTCCTCAGATTAGATCAGTCGTTCCTCCACCTACCCAGAGACGTCTGCTTAACTGATTCTTCCTTCGCGCCCCTTTTCTCTCCAAGCATGCACCTTATCTTTGGTAAAAGGTAGATTTACTGGGAACTGTCTGGACCATTCATGGCACCATCTACCTGCCCCTCGGACTCCATGCCTGTCTCTCTTTAAGGAAATGAGGAAAGAGTAAATCTTCGGAAAAAGCAGACACAAAGGTGTCTATGGCTTGCGTTTTTCCCGGCTGTGCCTTAAAGCTGGCTTAATGGTTATTAGCCTCCATGGATTGGGACTTTTGCCTCGGTTACTCATCCGGTTGTCAGTGTGACGCTGTTCCCGATTCCGCTGTGTCCACATCCCCAGCTCAGGCTCTACTGAGAGATATCTGCCCACCCACATTCTGCCTCTGAAGGACAGGGGCCAGGTCTGCGGTGAGGGGAGAGCAGAGGGTCTGTGCTCTTATGTAGGGCCATCCCATCCTCCACAGGACCAGTAAGTTCTTTAAAGGACTACAGCTGCAGGCGCTACGTCACTAGGACCCAGGATGAGGTGGAATTGGCCTTCCCGGTCTCTTCCCACCCGTGGACATCATTTTTCCAGGCAGTCTGGGGGTGTATCCAAGGTCTTGGCACTGCTACAGCTCAGGCTGCCTGGTCCTGGGCAGAGAGCGGGTGAGTGGGGTTTTACAGAATCTCAGATGCTGCTCCTGGCTGTCAGGGGGCCCTCGACCCAGCACTTCCCCATCAACACAGTGACATTGTGGAAGAATCAGGCACCTCTCCTGACCATCTGTGCTATGCCATCTACACACACACACGTACACACACAACATGCAGTCATACACAATCTCTCACACACAAACAAAACACGCAGTCATACACAGTCACACACACAACATACACACTCATACACAAATCTCATACACACACAACATGCAAATACACATTCATACAATCTTATACACTCACATGCACACACATGTGCAAATAAACCCACACAGAGAAACACTCAAACTCACACACAATCTCACACACTCACACAATCTCACACATTCACACATATGCACACAACATACATTTACATTCACTCACACACATACATATACTCTCATACACACTCACATGGATGCAAATAAACCCACACAGACAGAAACACACAGTCACACACACCTACACACACATACACACCTCTCCACACACACTTACATGCATGCAAATAAAACTAGAGAAACACACAAATTCAAACGTGCAGACAAAAACACACAAATATACACAGACACAGAAATACAAACATGCATACATATACACACCCAAACGCATACAAACACACACAAGAAGCACACACAGAAACACCCCGACAAATGCACACACAGCTCTGCACAGAACTTGGAAACTTGTCTGAACCCGCTGGGCTCCAACCTGTGGTCAGGATGTCCACGGGGTCACTGCGCCCGACCACTCGGACCCAGCATCTGTACTGGCCCCCATGGGAGATGTTCACAGGGCTCAGGGGGAAGTCGGCCTGGGAGAACCCAGCCTGAGGCTGCAGGCCAGGGTGCTGGAGGAAGTCACATCCCCTCCTAGTACACAGCGAATCTGTTGTAGCCAACATCAGAGCCACACTGGAGGGCCAGGCTCTCTCCACAGCCCATGACACGGCCCTGTGGGGTTGGGAGGGAGGGCTTCCTAGACACACCTGGAGGGAACGAGGACTGAAAGTGGAGAAGGTGGCTCCTCACACACACCCTAGAGTCTCCTCGGGACTTCGCACCCCACTGTCTCTCACGGCTCACGGGAAAATGAGCTATTCTTGAGACCCTTCATGGTATAAAGTAGGTTTGGCGAGGATCTTTCCAACAGCTCTGAAAGAATGTATTATATCTCTTTTAGGTCTTCAGATTCTAAGACGCTTTTGAGGCTGTTTGTTAAAAATATTTTTGCTGATGATGTTAAAAACCTCTTAAAAGGTAATTGTTAGGCGAGATGAAGAAGTGGGTCTCCGTGTTCAAATGACCCAGAGAACCCGAAAGAGGATAGGTTATTAATTAAAGTGGCATGTATTTAGCATGCCATTGAACCTGACTGTATCTAGAACACACACACACACACACACACACACACACACACACACAAAGTTCAACCCTATGCACAATTAGTAAACAGCATGCTCGCCTTTTATGTGGTTTTACACTTTAATGCAGATACAGAGGTGTTTGTGGAGAGTTCTCTGTGGGTTTCCTGTGAGTGCAGAGAAGGAACAGCTGTGTGTGTGTAATGGGCACTGTAATTTCTAAAAATATAACTTGTTGTAGGCCAGGTATTTGAGAACACACTATCATTACAAAATGCTCCCAAATGTGCCTCTGATCACTGAAAATTACTAAACTCCTAGATGTGTGCCCACCTCTCTGATGCTCGCATGATCACGGTTGTGAAGAGGCAGATCACGCAGCCCAGGATGATGTCACAGTGCGCGGTGGGCACTGGACCAAGCCCAGGCATCTAAGCAGACTCAGATTAGGAACCTTGTCATTCTTGCACAGGAAATCATGGTTTGGATGTGCAAATATTCTACGTCAGAGTGGGAGAAGAAAAAATGGAAAAATCGTGATATTTTTAAAAGTTAAAAATATCAACTCATTTTCTTTTTTAAAAAAATGCAAGCAGTAAACCACAAAACATTTAATATAAGATAAAGGCAGCTGTCCTGACTTGTCTTTACTGACTTGTCTTTACTTTATCGGAAATAAACACTCGGCTGCATCACAGGCCTCCACCTGTGACCCAATGGTCTTGAGTGGCTGCTCCTCAGCGTGGGAAATGCTCTCCATGTCCCCCAGACAGGGAAGTGCTCGGGTGCACCAGACCCATAGTCACCTCTGTCATGCCCTGAATCTCTTACTATCCAGACTGGACCCACTGGAAGAGGCACCGACAAAGAATCCCTGGATCACAGAACAGCGTGGTGACCAGAAACAGAACGGGAGACTCATCTGTCCTGGGAAGTGATTCAAATGCAGCCTGTGCCCTATCCCATGTCCACGACCCAGAGACAGAACGAGAGGCTCGCCTGCCGGATGATTGCCCAAGGGGCTGCTCAGGAAGGGCGCCGAGGTGTCCTGGGAAACAGGTGAGGCCCCGGTGCACTCGGATCTCCACATGTGGCTTCTCATGTGACGGGATAGAAGCTGATTGGTGCTGCTGCCCCAAGCTTGTCAGTGCCCTCGACTGGAAGACAAGCACCAGCCACATCACCCCTGAATGGACACACACGTATGAAGATGTCAGGTGTGCAGGGTCTGCAGGAAGCATCTGCAGTTCACCTGGTTCAACAACCCCAGTTGCCCCGAAGTTGAGACCAGCCTGGGATGCCGGGCAGGTGTATCACCTGAGGCCAGGAGTTCGAGACCAGCCTGGCCAACAGGGTGAAACCCCATATCTACTCATGGGTCTTGCAGGTGACCAAGCCTTAAAAAATGTTAAAACTGAAGGTGGAAGCCATCATTCTCAGCAAAGTAACACAGGAACAGAAAAGCAAACACCGCATGTTCTCACTCATAAGTGGGAGTTGAACGATGAGAACACATGGACACAGGGACATCACACACCAGGGCCTGTTGTGGGGGTGGGGAGTGAGGGGAGGAACTTACAAGATGGGTCAATATGTGCAGCGAATAGCCAGGCTGGGAGTGTGCCTGCCACTCCCCCTCACACCCACTAACCAGCATTTGTCCATTAGTCCACATATCCCAGACAGTGGAGGAAGCACGATCCCCTCTTTGACCCAGGGAGACAGAGAAGCTGTTTCTGGGTAACATTAGAGGATCTCTGATGTTTGCTCCATGCTCTGCTCTCTGGAAGGGTTGGGTGTCCTCATCACTCACCAGACCGGAGTTGCTGATACCTCCTATGGGCAGGATCCTTGGAAGGTGGCTTGAGTCCCAGAGGTTAATCAAACTCAGTCCTGCCTCCAAAAGTTCACAGTCCACACATAAAAGCCCAGTGGGGATCGGGCAATAAAAACTCACCCTACTGGGCACAGACCGTGGGTTGATCGGCCTCTTTGCTTAGCCTATGAGATAAAGACGTGTGTATGAAGGTGAATGTCTGCATCGAGATGCTCAAGAAATGGAGAGGATTCCCAGGTGAAGGAGCAGCATGCACCGATTCGCTAACTACAGCTCGTTGCAGGCAGCAGTTTGTGAATTGCTCTGGGCAGGTGCCAATTCAGGTAGAAAGGAACAGAATAAAGGCTCAGATGTAGAGGTCATCAAAAAGCAGCTTCTAGACAATATTCTGTGCCGAGAAAGGATGCATGCTTTCTCTCCATGTGAAACCAGGGGACGAGAAAAGGGGCAAATAGGAGGTGACCTTCTCAGAGTTTGGGAGAAAATCTCTATGGCAGAAATTTGCACGAAGACAAAAGGTGACAAGACACTCCAGGAGAGAATTCTGCTTGCTCCCCGCATTTCATTAGATAAAGACATCTCACGATAGATGTTAAATATTATCACTTTGTTACACTGGGCCTCTTCCAGGAGGCTGCACTCCATGAGAAAATACACTCGGCATCTTCAAGTTTGAACCTGTCATCTGCAACAGCTAGAACTTCCTCTGACAAAGAAAACATTCTGTATTCATGCTCTTCTGACAGCCAGCAGCCACACGTGGCTCTGACTCAAATTGTGGCCCTGTGGCTGAGGGATTGAATTTTAAACTTCATGTCATTTGATCTATTCTAAGTTAAAAAGCCATATTTGACAAGTGGCTACCATATTAGATGACTCAGATATAGAGTGCACTTCGTCTCTGCAAAATTTTATTGAGTAATAGCAGAGACATGGAATCAACCCAAATGCCCATCAATGATAGACTGGATAAAGACAATATGGTATATGCACCCCACTGAATACTACACAGTCATGAAAAGGAATGAAATCATGTCATTTGCAGAGACCTGGAAACCGGTGCAGGAACAAAAAACCAGACACTGCATGTTTTCACTTAGAAGTAGGAGCTGACCGGTGAGACCACATGGACACAGGGAGGGGAACGACACTCACTGGGGCCTGTCAGAGGAGGGCAGGGGGTGCAGAGAGCATTAGAGAACAGAACCAATGCATGCTGGGCTTAATACCTAGGTGATGGGTTGATAGATGCAGCAAACCACCATGGCACACATTTGCCTGTGTAACAAACCTGCACATCCTGCACACGTACCCCGGAACTAATGCCTGATGTAGGTGACGGGGGGATGGAGGCAGCAAACCACCATGGCCTGTGTGTACCTATGCAACAATCCTGCAAGATATGCACATGTACCCCAGAACTTACAGTACAATTTAAAAAAGCATTTGATAACATAATCCAAAAAAAATCACATTGCAATAAAAGCAGTAAAAACGTCCAAAAAAAATTTAAAATAAACTTACTGAGCAATTTAGAGACTAAACTGGCTGAGGATATGCATCCGCTTTCTAGAAGCATGTCTGTAGAGCTTCAGAGTAAGTCAGGTGACATTAGTGAGATGTCCAGAATGAGTGGGTGGGTAGAGTCAAATCACCTTAAATGGCTAGATGCTCAAAATAGAATCACAGAATGGCGAGTTGTCTGCGAAGCAGTGCTGGAATTTTGAGATAATCCCACAGGCATTCAGACTCTGCTGTTGCCAGCTTGGAGATGTCAAGATAGTACCAGAAGGAGGATGAAAGTCCATGAAAAAAAATCCTCCTGGGAATAGATCCAGGTCCTTGGTCATGAATGCCTCTTGTGCTCAAAGACTGGGGGCAGCTCTGGCCTCTGCCTAGGCTTGGTGGACGGCGATGTAGATACTGGGCTCCTCCGAGAGGTAGTCGGGACACGGGAGGGTGGGAGTGACTCCTCTCTGAGAGCGGGTGTGCTGGTTTAACTGGGCATACAGCATCTCCTGTGCTGCTCCTGCTGCAGGGTCCTGAGGGGATGAAGGTGAAAAGAGGGGTGTATTTAGTAACTGAAGGCAGGGCCACTGGAAGGCTGAGAGGATGGAGCTGTGGCGATGGTTTGGGCTGGGAGAACTCACCTCTTCATCCATCTGTTGGCCTTCCATGGGCTCTGTGTTTGCCATGGGGGTGTCTGTGGGGTGAAAAAGAAAGTCTTGCAGATCTTCATGTCAGATGTGGCGATATCAAGACCAAAAAAAGGCGAGGCTGTGCCTGAGGTTGCAGTGTGATCCAGCCTCCCCCACTAAATTCAGAACCGCCCATCAGCAACACCAGGGCAATCTTGACTGCCCGAGGACCCCTCCAATCGATGGCCCCCATTCTTCTGCCTCTCTCATGGACCCTCTCCTGCAGGTCAGTGGCCTCCCCAGAGATGAAGTGGAGGCAGGGGAGGGGGAGGTGATTGGTTAGTCAAGGGGCAGGATTCCTCCATCAAGAACCTCAATGGAAACAGACCAACCCACAGGATGTGAACAGCCCCCTCTGTGCCTCAGTCACGAGGTTCACACAATGCTGTCCTCTCTTCCCTGAGACTTACGATATTTTAGGGAACACCAGTAACCAATAAAAGCAGAGAGGCAAGTGCCAATGGAGATGACAGCTACTGAGAGTCCAATGAGGATGTTCAGGTTGCTGGACTGTCCTTGAGGAAGGTGTGAGTCTGTCAAGAAGCAAATGATAAACACTCATTCATTGCTTGCCTATTTTGTGCCGACACATACTGAATGCATGACACACTTTATCTGAAATTCTTCCAAGATCTTACACCTGAACAGTTACTTTCTCCATTTTCCATCACGTACAAAAAATTCCAAGAGAAGTGAAGACTCACGTCCAAATCAAAGAGCTCGCAAAAGAGACGTGAGGGCGGGGTGAGGTGGCTCACACCTGTAATCCCAGCACTTTGGAAGGCTGAGGCGGGTAGATCACCTGAGGTCAGGAGTTCGAGACCAGCCTGGCCAACATGGCGAAACCCTGTCTCTACTAAAAATACAAAAATTAGCCAGGCATGGTGGTGCGTGCCTATAACCCCAGCTACTTGGGAGGCTGAGGCAGGAGAATCGCTTAAACTGGGAGGCGGAGGTTGCAGTGAGCCGAGATCGTGCCATTGCACTCCAGCCTGGGTGACAGACCAAGACTCCATCTCAAAAAAAAAAAAAGGAGAAACTTGGAAGTCTGAACCCAGGCCTGTCGGTCTCCAGTGTGACTCTCCTGCCTCTTCCTCATGAGAAAAGGCAGTTTGTTTCTGCATGACAAAGGAAACCCTCTGCATTTACCGTAGCCGAATACCATTTCCCCTGTCCCTCCTCGGCCCAGCACAAATGCGCTTTCTGAGAATGGAGATCGAGGTGGCCAGAGGATGACTCTCATGCCAGTTTCTGAGAACTGAACTTGCCCCAGAGAATGTCGGTGCTTTTCTGAGTAATGAGTAAGAGTGGGTGGGTGGAGGGTTCAGGAGAGAAAAAGGGGAGAGGGCGCAGGATATGTCACATAGGAGCACATCCTCTGTACCAGGACCCATGCTGGGGAGTGGGAGGACTCCCACATGTGTGGACACGTCTCATCCTCCTCCTCTCAGCCATGATACAGTCCTTGAAAGAGAAAACGCTGTAGTCAGTCGCACTCTTGGGCTCAGTAGACGTCTCTGCTACTTCTAG